>MU784229.1:92172-116483 GCA_026770625.1 Nicotiana glauca | reverse complement strand
CCTAAGATGAAAATCTTAGTCTGATGAATTTTTCACCTAAGATAAAGATAAAAATCTTAGTCTGTTGAATCTTTTCTCCTAAGATAAAAATCTTAGTCTGATGAATTTTTTCACCTAAGATAAATTTCAGTCTTCAAATTTATTCAGTCTTATCACAATTCAAGTTTTAGTTCTTATTAGTATGTGGTAACAAACCCCAGTTTTCCAAACTGGGACAGAAAATTTCCTTTGCTTGTCTATTTTGTTGCAATCAGGCGCCCACCTGGAGAACAAGGGAATACATTTCAAGTTCAGCAATCAGGAGCCCACCTGGAGAACAAGGGAATACTTTTCAAGTTTCAGCAGTCAGGTGCCCACCTGGAGAACAAGGGAAGTGCAATTTAAATTTTAGCTTTTAATTTTTGATAACATGTTGTACCCTGCCACCAAACTGGGGCAGAAATATTTCTTTGTTTTGTCTGTTTTGTTGCAAGCAGGAGCCCACCTGGAGAATAAGGGAATACCTTTTCAAGCATCGCAAGCAGGAGCCCACCTGAAAAATGGACACATATATTTCAAATGGTATTAGTCAAACATCAACAAGAGGAATGGCAGAACATCATCAAGGCAACAACAAGAATTTCATTGGAAGAATACAAGATACAAGATCAAGGCAATACAAGAACACAAGATACCAGACATAGATAGGATTTTTGTAATTCATAGACCATAGATTAGGCTAGTTTCTTTTATTTCACCATGATGTAATAAGGGGGTCCGCAAGTGGTAACAGCAGCAACAGCAACGAAATCACAGCTCCTGGTAGTCCCATGCTTCCAAACACTCCTGAACTACACTAACCTGATTCCTGTTTAGCCCAGGATATGTAGGCAACCTCTGAAGTAGGGTGCGGTCAAACTTTTCAAAATGCTTCACACGGAATATGCGAACGGGCAAAAATCCCTCATTACCGCTCACTTGTCTTTGCACGAAAACTCTTCGTGTTTCCGGGCAAAGAGGGGCAGCTGTGAGCACGTGATTTTTGCCCTAAGCAAATTATTCCAAAAGTTCAAATAAAATGATTTTTACAATTTTTAGGAGTTTTGTTGCATTTTTCGTATTAATTGATTGCAGAATAACTCATGTTAAAAAATATATAAAAAACAGGTATTAATTCATTTTAATAATTTAAAGAAAATCACAAAAATAATTCATTTTAGCATTTTATTATTTTAATTGGAAATTACTACAGAATAGTTATTAAATAATTTTTAGACTTTAATTAATATAATTGTTAGTTTAATCTCTCAATTTTATAAAATCAAGAAAATACAAAAAATATATATATGATATATTACAATTTTAAAAATAAATACAAAAACACAAAAGAAATAATATACAAAGTATAAAATGAAAACAAAGATAAAATGATTTAAAGAATTGGGCTGTTTGGTTTGGAGCCCAAAACACCCCTAAAAACCTGGCCCAATTCTGCTCCAACCCATCGCCGAACTAGTTCCCTGACCCGACCCGTTGCCACATATACACGCAAAATACAATTGTGAGAGCCCTAGAGTCCCTAACCCACGAACTATTCCTCTTCTTCCTTCAAACACACCCGAATCCAGTCCCATTTGAGGTCAAATTCAGGCGAGTGATTCCCAAATCCTCAACCCACGCGTCCCCCCCATCTCTCCTCTTACCATTCTAACGGTTTTTGACGCAAGATTCCCCTCCCCCTCTCACTCGCTTGAATTAGAGTTTTATCTCACGATTGGAAGGTTCTGGAGATGATTTGCTCGATGAGTGTGAGGCGTTGGATTGAGTTTATTCAATCTGAGCCTCATATTCATCAAGGAATTCGTTTTCATATAAGAGCCAAATCCGATTTGGAACAGGGGAGAACGGAAAAAAATTCGGAGAACAAATTTGAAGTAAAGTTAAAAAGGCTTTGATTATTTTGTGGTTTTCCGAATCCATTTTTCGNGGCGTCAAAAGGTGTATTTGCTGATTCTATAATTATTATAAAAGAAATTTGCGAATTCAGGTTCGATATTGTTCCTTTTCTCCTATGCGACTCTGTTTATTTCAGTGTTTTTTGAGCTATGAGATTCAGTCTAGGGTGGTTTGTATATGTTTGAGTATATATAGTCAATAAGAGTCGATTTGAGTAATCGTCTTCCATCTCTTGTATGTCGTGATTGTAAGGTTCATCTAAAGTATGTCCTGCTACCTCACAGTCGTAGGTCTGTTCTTGCTTGCCAAGGTTTGAATGTCCATTCATGTTCGAATTCATTCTAAAATGATGTCTGAAATGTTGCTCGCTTTTACTTGATTCGAGTTACATTTTGTGTCTGATCGTATGCTCGTACTGGAATATAAAAGGTCGTTATCTTGCGATTCAATTGCTGTGTTCTGGTCTCTTTGGACAGTCGAGTTGAAACTGGAATAGTTGATAATAATGGAACATCTGTGGTTGTGGCTTAATGTTAAACTGCATCAAAACTTTGGGACTGTCATCAGAACGCAGACTAAGCGATAGTAGCTGTTAGGGACTCGAGTTTAAGCAATCGTTCTGAACTTCAAGTAATTTAGTTAGACTGCCCTGTTTGCACTGGCCAGGCATCTTATTCGCATGACTTTGAGTGTAAAATGTTGCACTGTTGCCTTACAGCAGCTCTGATTTTACTAGTAGTCTATGTATTTTTCTTGAATTCTGCTCGGTTTTGCGATTCCTAATCAGCCGAAAAAAGTCATCAGCAGGGCTGTTGTGTTGTCTGCCTATTTGGTAAGTTTGGTAGCCATGAAATCTAGTAGAAACCTCCTTGTGCATAAGTTTGATTGACTTTTGTTGGCTCCCCATATGTTCATGAACTTTCTATCATTCCGTTCAGGGAAGATCATTGCCTATGTTACTATTTCCTTCACTCGACGTTGCCTTATAAAGTATGTCAGCTTTAATAATTCAGTTGTATAGGATCTAAAAAATGGAAATCTGTTGGTGTCACTCTTAGGCCTAATGAAGCTCGCTGATGTTTGTTAGCTTGGTTGAAATAACACCATACCATGTTCATGTTCATGTCCATGTGAGAATCCTATAGAAAGCATGTCGCCATGTTCATGATTAAACTGAGATTAGCTTCCTAATGCATATGTGCATTCCTGTTGGTGTTATTGCTTCTTTAAAGGGCTTGAACAAGGTTATTAGTCCATGTACATAGTAGAGTGAAGATTTAATCATGTGTGTAAACTGCTGATTGCTCTGAATATAGTGGTTAAGGTATTGTCTTTCGTCATAGTTTGTGATTGACTCACAGCTTCTTGCACTGATTGTCCTTGCTGGGAATTCTGTTTGGTTATGCTGTTGGTCTTCCTTGACAATAAACAAATGAGTACTTTCTTGGGAGTTCCGAGTTGGTTGTGCTTTATTATGTGATTTATGATTTCCAGGCCATTTTTGAGTTGTATGTGATGGGCAGGTATATGTTATATATATGGCTATACTTCACCTGTTATGTATAATTACATGTTAAATTTAGTTTCTCCTTCTTTGAATAGACTTGAATAGTTTGCTTCAGGCATATTTTAGTTGATCACGGCTTCGGGTATGGTTCCCGTGACTTAGTTGTGGTATTAAATTTCGGATTAGTTTTAAACAGGAGTACCTTTGGATATTAAAATTGGTTGAATAGTTTGAGTGTGCTATATTAAGTAATATTAGTTATGGCCCTCATCGAACTATTTCTTTTAAGCCTTAGAATTCGAGGCGCGCCATTTAGCAAATTCCATGGCCCTCGCAAAGTTAAAATGCCATGATATAAAATTGGGTTTCGAATTAGGTAGCGGGTTCAAGCTAAAAGGGTCTTCCCTTTTGTTTGAATTCGGACTTGAATTCGAGGCTCGAAATTATATTTGTAAATTAGTTATCTTTTAGAAACAAATGATGAATAGAAAATTTTAGTTTGCTTTAGGTTGACCTTTTAATAATAAAAATGAGACGAGCCTCGCCAAACCAAATACAAATTGCGGGGCCCTCATTAATTACTTAATTAAAAATACTTAGAGATTCAGGACGAGACGTTTTGCAAATTTCACGGCCTCCCCAAAAGATAACAACACGTTAGTCTCTTTAGACGCGATTTTAATAAAATTACATTCCTAAACTTGGGTGTGCATTTCATGCGACCTAAATCCAAATCCTAAAACGTGGAATAAGAATGTGTCGAGGATCCGGGTGCATTTCATGTGACGTGATCCGAAAACATGTTCTTAAACGACGTTCACTTTCTTAAAATCAAATAATTTGACAAAAGCGGTAATTAATTCTAAGAAAAAATGCACAAATAGGATAATATGTATTAAAATTAAATATTTTAGCCAAATATGACAGTTAAGCGACCATGCTAGAACCACGGAACTCGGGAGTGCCTAACACCTTCTCCCGGGTTAACAGAATTCCTTACTCGAATTTCTGGTTCGCGACTGTAATACAGAGTCAAACCCTTCCTCGATTCGGGATTCAAAACGGTGACTTGGGACACCATAAATCTCCCAAGTGGCGACTCTGATTTCTTAAATAAAAACGAATCCCGTTTCGATTGTCCTTAAAATGGAAAAACTCCTTTTTTTTATTATGCCCTTTCCCGGGGTGTAGTAGCGGAAAAAAGGAGGTGTGACAGCATTTTACAGAACAGTATGCGATATGCGCGCCCATAGCACGACCGCGCTAATTTTGAGGCAGTGTTACTACCGTTTAGCATGTTCAGTAGCACGGGCAGGCCTCCAGGTGCGCGGGCGCGCTCATGGGGGGGTCGTTTTAAAGCTATATTTCATCCCCCATAGCGCCAAAACATAAAAACACGCTCTAGAAAGGGGAACTCTCAAAAACCTAACTCCTTAAGGGTCCTTCCACCACCCAAGGTAAGTTCTAATGGTGATTCTAAGTTAATTTTAATTTCCCAACATCTTATTAACATGGGTAAACCCTCCAAATCATTAGATATTCGTTTGTGGCATCATTGTTGAGAGAAGAAACCCTAAAACTCGAATTCAAGAAGAATGAACGTCAAAAAGGTAATGTCTTTACCCTATAATTGATTCTAGCATTGGATTAATGATTATTGACTCAAGTTCATGAGATATGAGTTGATGGGTTTGATAGAAAAGCATGAACAATTATAGGTTTGGCTTGTTAATTGTTGATTATTGGTTAAGGGTGTCGTTTACCTTATGGGTGATAAAGAATAATGTTGATTATAACTATTTGAGACTTTAGAATATATCTAGGATCAAGAGAATGTGTTATTGGGTGCAGAGACACCATTAATAAGGAATATGAAGCTTTATGCCACCAAGTGTTTGAGAAAATGCCTAAGTAATCAAAACATGAGGATTATTGCTAATATGAAACCTCTTTGACTTGTATTGACATATATTGAAGTTGAAAGGGTTGGCGAATGTTTTATTATGCTCAAGAGCAGGAAGTTAAGGTATGTGAGGCTAAGTCTCTATGTTTGGGAATGTTAATGATTCTCCCTACATTACGTTTCTGTCACGACCCCAGTTTGCCCTCCATGAATATGTCGTAGCGACACCTAGTCCCTATGACTAGGTAAGCCTAACATTTTGCAGAAAACAACATAATTTGTGGAATTTAAATAATTAAAACTAAACATCTAGAGAAAATAGAATGTACATAAATGCCGCTCGACATATACAACTCAGCAATGCGGAAGTCTACAAATTTACCCCAAAACCCGAAAACTCACGGACAACACAGGCTAATGGAAATGTAATATAAACTCTAAACTCTAGAAAAGTCTACATCAAAGTACTATAGAAGTCTAAGCGCTACAAGATTGAATAAGAAGGAGACTCTTCGGTCTCGGCAGATATAACCCAAAGTCTCCGTAGCTGTCCCTGTCTCACTGATAATACGCCTGAGGGGAGGTACCTGGATCTGCACATGAAAAACATGCGCGGAAGAGGCGTGAGTACACCACAGCAGTACTTAGTGAGTGCCAAGACTAACCTCGGTTGGGTAGTGACGAGGAACGTCAGGGCCAACTGAGATAAAATAAAATAATAAAGCTGACAACAATATGAAATAAGCAGAAATAATGAGATACAGCTGTGAAGTAAGTCAAATTATACAAACAACAATTAATACACAGAGAATAAGGTAACACAAAGTAAAACAACTCAACATCCATACCAATAATGAGGATCTCCCAAGATACCGTCCTGTAGTCCATTTTATCAATTTGTCCGAGGAGCTCTCGGGATACCGTCCCATAGTCCACATATGAGTATATTCCGAAGGATCTCCCGGGATACCGTCCCGTAGTCCAACTATCAATGTGCAGGGGGATCTACCGGGAATCTAACCCGTAGTCCCAAAGTAAACAAACAATGGGGGAGCTACCGGAATCCCACATCTGTAGTCCCAATGTAAATGCGCAACCACAATAAGAGAATATTCAGAAATGACGTACAATAATACTATAGCAACAACTAATTCTAGCCTAATATGCTTCACATAGTACACTTAAGGCAATTTAAGCAAATAGGCAACTTGGATCAACTAAACATGCTTTTCTAAACTAGCACAGGATATAATGGCAAGTAGAATAAAGCAAATACGAAAGAACTCAGTTCAATTAATTTAAGTAAAAATTGGGTTTTCAACAATTAGCTCAAGTACGCACTCGTCACCTCACGTACAAGACATTCAATTACCAAATATCACATCCTAAGGGGAAGAGTCCCCCACACAAGGTTAGACAAGCCACTTAGCTCGAACCGGCACAAAATCAACTAGAAACCATGCCTTTGCCACGAGTATCCGACTATGAATGGCCCAAATCTATTCAATTCAATTACATATCGTAAAGAACATCGCAAGCACCTGATTCAACTATTAAATTTAAAGCTAAGGTGCGAAAATAGGTAAAATGACCAAAATGCCCCTCAGGACAACGTCTCGGAATTGGATAAATTCATATTTTCAGAACCCTCGTACTCTTACGAGTCTAACCATATAAAAGTCTCCCAAATCGGATACCAAAAAACCCTCTCAAAACTCAAAAATTCGGCCTAAGAAGTTTCTTCCAATTTTCCCCAAATGTGATCTTCAAATTCGAATTTAAATGATGGATTTAACTATATAATGATGGAATATAACTAGGAAGGATTAAGAAAACGTTACCCAATGATATTCTCTTCAAAACCCACTCAACATCGCCCTCCCCCGATCTCAAATTTGATTTTTCAACTTTTGAAATTAAACCCTCGAACTTGGTATATCTGAACAGTGGTTTCCGCTTCTGCGGTCAAGGGACCGCTTCTGCGGTCCCGCTTATGCGGAACTCTGGACGTTTCTACGGCTTTCACAAAAATCCAATTTTCGCTTATGTAGAACAACAACCGCTTGTGCGGTTCCGCTTCAGCGGGTTTCAGACCGCTTTTGTGGTCTCTGAAGGGTCAACCAAAAATTGCTTCTGCGAAGCCAAGGACGCTTCTGCGGTTCCCAAGCTGCAGAAGTGAAAAGATACTAGAAGCAGCAGAATTTCTACCTCTCAACTTCCAAAATTCTTCCATCGCCCATCCAAAACCATCCCGAGGCCCCCGGAACCTCAACCAAAAGTACCAATAACACCTAATACCCTATCCAAACTTGTACCAATCCTTAAATCACCTTACACAACACCGGAATGACCTGATATTTTGCACACACATCCCAAACGACATGACGGATCTACTGAAACTTCTGGAATTCCATTTCGACCCTCGGATCAAAAACTCACTATCGGACCGGAAACTTCAAAAATTCAAACTTCGGCATTTCAAGCCTAAATGAGCTACGGACTTCAAAAATACATCCCCAACACGCTCCCAACCCCAAAATCACCTAACAGAGCTAACAGAACCATTGATTTTCCATTCCGAGGTCATCTTCACACTGTTCCGACTACGGACCACTTTCCAACACTTAAACTCTTATTTAGGGACTAAGTGTCCCAAAACTCTCCGAAACCCAATACCGAACGTCCTGGCAAACCGAAATAGCAGAAATGGAATTAGGGAAAGTAGTTAATGGGGAATCGGGGCGTAAATTCCAAAAACGACCGGCCGGGTCATTACATCCTCCTACACTTAAACATTCGTTCGTCCTCGAACGAGCATAGAGGACATACCTGAAATAGTGAAAAGATGAGGGTACAGGCTGCGCACATCCCGCTCGGTCTCCTAAGTCGCCTCCTCGGCCGGCTGACCCTGCCACTGAGCCTTTACTGAAGCAATGTTCTTTGACCTCAAATTTCTGACCTGCCTGTCCAATATAGCCACTTGCTCCTCAACATAGGATAGATCCTTGTCCAACTGGACTGAACTAAAATCCAACATGTGCGACGGGTCACCGTGATACCTCCGGAGAATCGAGACATGAAATACCATATGGACTCCTGCCAGGCTGGGAGGTAAGGCAAGCTCATAAGCAACCTCCCCAACTCGCCTCAAAATTTCAAAAGGGCCAATAAATCTCGGACTCAACTTCCCTTTCTTCCCAAACCTCATAACGCCCTTCATAGGTAAAACCCGAAGCAAAACCCACTCTCCGACCATATATGACACATCACGGACCTTCCTGTCCGCGTAGCTCTTCTGTCTGGACTGGGTCGTACGGAGTCTATCCTGAATAACCTTGACCTTCTCCAATGCATCCTGAACCAACTATGTGCCCAATAGACTGGCCTCACCCGGCTCAAATCAAACCACCGGAGATCTGCATCTCCTACCATATAATGCCTCATACGGCGCCATCTAAATGTTGGACTAATAACTGTTGTTGTAAGCAAACTTCGCCAATGGCAAGAACTGATCCCAAGACCCTCCAAACTCAATCACACACACACGGAGCATATCCTCAAGAATCTAAATAGTGCGCTCTGACTGTCCGTCCATTTGGGGGTGAAATGTTGTGCTCAACTCCACCAGAGTACCCAACTCCTGCTAAACGACTCTCCAGAACAGCGATGTAAACTGAGTACCTCTGTCCGAAATAATAGAAACTTGGAATGCCATGCAGATGAACAATCTCCCTGATATAAATCTCTGCCAATCACTCCGATGAATAAGTAGTACACACAAGAATAAAATGAGCGGACTTAGTCAGCCAATCCACAATCACCCAAATGACATCGAACTTCCTCGCAGTCTGAGGGAGACCAACTACAAAATCCATGGTGATCCCCTCACACTTCCACTCCGGAATCTCTATCTGCTGAAGCAACCCACCTGGTCTCTGGTGCTCATACTTCACCTGCTGACAGTTGAGGCATCTAGCTACATACCCAACTATATCCTTCTTCATCCGCCTCTACTAATAGTGCTGCCTCAAATCATGATACATATTCACGGCACCCGGATGGATGGAATGCCGCAAACTATGAGCCTCTGCTAAAATCAACTCCCGAAGCCTGTCAACATTGGGCACACAAATCCGACCCTGCATCCTCAATACCCCGTCATCTCCAATGGTCACATCTCTAGCATCGCCATGATGAATCGTGTCCCTGAGGACCAGTAAATGAGGGTCATCATACTGCTGCTCTGTGATACGATCGAATAATGAAGACCGAGAAACCACACAGGCGAGAACCCGATTGGGCTCCAAAAGATTTAATCTCACAAACTGACTGGCTAAGGCCTGAACATCCATTTCCATAGGCCTCTTTGAAGCTGGTAAACATGCCAAACTCCCCAAACACTCCACCCAGCGACTCAAGGGATCAGCTACCACATTGGCCTTGCTTGGGTGATAAAGAATAGTAATATCATAATCCTTCAACAACTCTAACCACCTCATCTGGCGCAAATTTAGATCCTTTTGCTTGAACAAGTGCTGCAAACTCCGATGGTCAGTATAAATCTCACAAGGCACACCGTACAAATAATGACGCCAGATCTTCAAGGCATGAACAATAGTAGCTAACTTAAGGTCATGGATAGGGTAATTCTTCTCATGTATCTTCAACTTCTTGGACGCATAGGCAGTCACCCTACCGTCCTGCATCAACACCACTCCAAGGCCAAACCGTGAGGCATCACAACAAACTATATAAGATCCCGAGCTAGTAGGCAATATAAAAATAGGGGCTGTAGTCAAGGCTGTCTTGAGCTTCTGAAAGCTTGCCTCACACTCCTCTGCCCACTGAAATAGAGCACCCTTCTGGGTCAATCTAATCATAGGTACTGCAATCGATGAAAGGCCCTCCACAACTAAGGAAACTACGAATCTCTGTAGCTGAGGACGGCCTGGGCCAACTCTGCATGACCTCTACCTTCTTCGGGTCCACCCGAATGCTCTCACTTGATACCACGTGTCCTAGAAATGCCACAGAACTCAACCAAAATTCACATTTTGAGAACTTTGCATATAACTTCCTCTCTCTCAGGGTCTGAAGCACTGTCCTCAGGTGTTGCTCATGATCTTCCCGACTCCAAGAGTATACAAGAATATCATCTATGAAAACAATGACGAACAAGTCGAGATAGGGCCTGAATACACTGTGCATCAAATTCATAAAAGTTGTTGGGGCGTTGGTTAGCCCAAATTACATAACAAGGAACTCGTAATGACCATACCAAGTCCTAAAAGCAGTCTTCGGGATATCTGGCTCCCGAATCTTCAGCTGGTGATAACTTGAATGCAAATCAATCTTAGAAAACACTTGTGCACCTTGAAGCCGGTCAAATAGATCATCAATATGAGGCAAAGGACAACAGTTCTTCACTGTAACCTTGTTCAACTGACGATAATCGATACACATGCGCATAGAACCATCCTTTTTCTTCACAAACAAGACAGGAGCACCCCACAGTGAAACACTGGGTCGAATAAAACCCTTATCAAGCAATTCCTACAACTGATCCTTCAACTCAGGAGGAGCCATAAGATACAGGGGAATGGAAATGGGCTGAGTGACCGACAATAAATCAATGCCAAAATCAATGTCTCTATCGGGCGGCATACCCGTAAGATCAGCTGGAAACACATCGGGATAATCCGGTACCATTGGGACCGAATCAACAGAAGGGATATCAATACTGACATATCTCACATAGGCTAAATACGCCGCACACCCCTTCTCAACCATACGCTGAGCTCTAAGGAAAGAGATAACTCTACTGGGAGTGTGATCTAATATACCACTCCACTCAATACGCGAAATACCTGGCATAGCCAGTGTCACGGTCTTGGCGTGACAATTAAGAATAGCATGATGAGGCAACAACCAGTCCATGCCAAAAATAATATCAAAATCAACCATATCGAGTAATAATAAATCCGCTCTGGTCTCAAAACCCCGAATAGTAACCAAGCATGACCGATAAATGCGGTCCACAATAAGAAAATCCCCCATAGGAGTAGAAACATATACAGGAGAACTCAAGGAATCTCGAAATACGCCCAAATGCGAAGCAAAATAAGAGGAAACATAAGAATAAGTAGAGCCTGGATCTAATAGAACCAATGCCTCTCTGTGACTAACCAGTATAATACCTGTAATGATAGAATCGGAGGCAACAACCTCGGTGCGAGCAGGAATAGCATAATATCTAGCCTGACCTCTCTCTCTCGAGAGACTTCTACCTCCTCGACCTCCGCCCCTAGCTAGATGGGTAGGTGGGGTAGCATCTGGAGCTGTGATCACAGCCTGAGAACTCTGAGGAGCACGTTGTGGCAGAGCAGTCTGTGAAGATGTACCCCTACCAAGTCTGGGGTAGTCCCTAACCATATGGCGTGTATTACCACACTCGAAACAAGCTCTGAGAGGACATGGTGGCTAGGGCTAGGTCTGCTAGACTGACCCCTGAAAGCACCCCGTGCAGGAGGCGCGCTAGAAACTGGAGGTGCATAGTAAGGCTTCTGAGGTCTAGGAGGAGCTGAAGCGCTGCTTGCGGCTGGAAGAGTTGAATGAATGGGGTGACCCACATAACCCCTACCATGATGACCTGTTGCTGGGGTACGGGTACCAGAGTAGTGGCCTGACTCTCGAGACCTCTTGGCCTCTCTCTCCTCTCGCTCCTTGGCGAGCATACCCTCAATCCTCCTAGTAATGTTCACTACCTGCTGATAAGGGATGTCCATCTCCAACTATCGACACATGCTAGATCTGATGGGTGGGATAAGACCCTCAATGAACTGACGAACCCTCTCACAGACTGTAGCAACCAAGGCCGGTGCATGCCTGGCCAATCTGGTATAACGGACAACATACTCCGAAACGGTCATAACACCCTGGCTCAAATGCTCAAACTCCCCGCACCATGTGCCCCTGAGGCTCTGAGGGACAAACTCTCTCATAAACATATCGGAGAACTGGGTCCAGGTCAGTGAAGCTGCCTCAATTGAATAGTCTATCTCATAAGGGTGCCACCAATCATAGGCGGCTCCCTGAAGCTGAAAGGCAGTAAATGAAACCCCACTGGACTCCACTATACCCATAGTGCGAAGAATATAGTGGCACTCCTCTAGAAATCCCAAGGCATCGTCCGATGCTAAACTGCTGAAGATAGGAGGCTTTTATTTCTTAAACCTCTCAAGTCTCAGCTACTCATCCTCTGAAAAAACTGACCCATCCTCGGGCTGAACTGGCACTGCAGGAGGTATAGGAATGATCTCTGGGACCTGCTCCACATGCACTCACAGCTCAGGAGTGCGGGCTGCGGGAGTTTGGGCTCCTCCCCCGACCTGGGATGTGGCTGCAGCAAGGGGAAGCAACCCCGCCTGAGCCAAGGTGGTGTACATAGACATGAACTGAGCTAATGTCTCCTGAAGGGCTGGAGTAGTAGTAGCTGTAGGCGTGTTAGGTGCCTGAAATCCGGATGGATCTGCTGGTGGTACCTCAGCAGCAACTCGCGCAGGTGCTCTGGCTGCACCGCGTGCACGTCCACGGCCTCTACCCTGGCCCCTGCCTCTGACGGCTACAGTAGGGAGCGCGGGTGCCTGATCATCCCGAGTAGTACGTGTCCTCACCATCTCTGAGAGAATAGAAGACATAAGTTTTTGAATTGATGTCAAAATATAGCACGACAAGGAATTCAAATGAAGTGAAGATTTTTTCTAAACAGTTACATAGCCTCTCGTAGATAAGTACAAACGTCTCCGTACCGCTCAGCGAGACTCTAATAAACCGTCCTATGTTCCGTGACTCCTATGAACCTAGAGCTCTGATACCAACTTGTCACGACCCCAGTTCGCCCTTCATGAACATGTCGTGACAACACCTAGTCCCTATGACTAGGTAAGCCTAACATTTTGCAAAAAATAACATAATTTGTGGAATTTAAATAATTAAAACTAAACAGCTAGAGAAAATAGAATGCATATAAATGTCGCTCGGCATATACAACTCAGCAATGTAGAATTCTACAAATTTACCCCAAAACCCGAAAACTCACGGGTAACACAGGCTAATGGAAACGTAATATAAACTCTAAACTCCAGAATAGTCTACATCAAAGTAAGATAGAAGTCTAACATCTACAAGATAGAATAAGAAGGAGGCTCTTCGGTCTGTGTACGCGGTAGATATACCTCAAAGTCTCTGTAGCTGTCCTTGTCTCACTGATAATGCGCCTGAGTGGAGGTACCTGGATCTGCACATAAAAAACATGCGCAGAAGAGGCGTGAGTACACCACAACGGTACTCAGTAAGTGCCAAGCCTAACCTCGGTTGGGTAGTGGCGAGGAAGGTCAGGGCCCTACTGAGATAAAATAAAATAATAAAGATGACAACAATATGAAATAAGCAGAAATAATGAGATACAACTGTCAAGTAAGTCAAATTGTACAAGAAACAATTAATACACAAAGAATAAGGCAACACAGGGTAAAATAACTCAACATCCGTAGCAATAATCTGGATCTCCAAGGATACCATCTTGTAGTCCATTTTATCAATCTGTCTGAGGAGCTCCCGGGATACCGTCCCATAGTCCACATATGAGTATGTTCCGAAGAATCTCCCGGGATACCGTACCATAGTCCAACTATCAATGTTCAGGGGGATCTACAGGGAATCTAACCCGAAGTCCCAAAGTAAAAGTGCAGGGGGATCTACCGGGAATCTAACCCATAGTCCCAAAGTAAACAAACAAGGGGGGGAGCTACCGGAATCCCACATCCGTAGTCTCAATGTAAATGCGCAACCACAATCAGAGAATATTCAGAAATGACGTACAGCAACACTACATCAATAGATAATTCTAGCCTAACATGCTTCACGTATTGCAATTAAGGCAATTTAAGCAAATAGGCAACTTGGATCAACTAAACATGCTTTTCTAAACTATCACATGATATAATGGCAAGTAGAATAAAGCAAATACGAAAGAACTCAGTTCAATTAATTTAAGTAAAAATTCGATTTTCAACAATTAGCTCAAGTACGCACTCGTCACCTTACATACAAGGCATTAAATTACCAAATATTACATCCTAAGGGGAAGAGTCCCCCACACAAGGATAGACAAGATACTTACCTCAAACCGGCACAAAATCAACTAGAAACCACGCCTTTTCCACGAGTATCCGGCTTCGAATGACCCAAATCTATTCAATTCAATTACATATTGTAAATAACATTGCAAGCAACTAATTCCATTATTAAATTTGAATCTAAGGCGCGAAAATAGGTAAAATGACCAAAATGCTCCTCAGGCCAACATCTCGAAATTGGATAAATTTTACATTTTCAGAACCCTCGTACTCTCACGAGTCTAACCATATAACAATCTCCCAAATCAGATGCCAAAAATCCGCTCAAAACTCAGAAATTCGGCCTAAGAAGTTTCTTCCAATTTTCCCCAATTTTAATCTTCAAATTCGAATTTAAATGATGGATTTAACTATATAATGATGGAATATACCTAGGAAGGATTAAGAAAACGTTACCCAACGATCTTCTCTTCAAAACCCACTCAACATCGCCCTCTCCCGAGCTCAAATTAGATTTTCCAACTTTTGAAATTAAACGCTCGAACTTGGTATATCTGAACAGTGGTTTCCACTTCTGCGGTCCCGCTTACGCAGAACTCTGGCCGCTTCTGCGACTTTCACAAAAATCTAATTTTCGCTTCTGCGGAGCAACAACTGCTTCTGCGGTTCCGCTTCAGCAGGTCTCAGGCCGCTTCTACGATCTCTGAAGGGTCAATCAAAAATCGCTTCTGTGAAGCCAAGGCCACTTATGCGGCTCCGCTTCTACGATTCCCAAGCCGTAGAAGCAAAAAGATACTAGAAGCAGCAGAACTGCTACCTCTCAACTTCCAAAATTCTTCTGTCGCCCATCCGAAACTATCCCGAGGCCCCCGGGACCTCAACCAAATGCACCTATAACACCTAATACTCTATCAAAACTTGTACCAATTCTTAAAACACCTTACACAACACCGGAAACCCGAATTAATCAAGGATTTGAGCATAAGAACTTCAAATTTTATCAAAATACACTTTCGATCAGAAACCTAACCAAAACATGTCCGAATGACCTAAAATTTTGCTCACACATCCCAAATGACATGACGGAGCTACTGAAACTTCTGGAATTCCTTTCCGACCCTTGGATCAAAAACTCACTATCGGATCGGAAACTTTAAAAATTCAAACTTCGGCATTTCAAACCTAAATGAGCTAGGGACTTCCAAAATACATCCCCAATATGCTCCTAACCCCGAAATCACCTAACGGAGCTAATGGAACTATAGGTTTTTCATTCTGAGGCCGTCCTTACACTGTTCCGACTATGGACCACTTTCCAATACTTAAGCTCTCATTTAGGGACTAAGTGTCCCAAAACTCTCCAAAACCCAATACCGAATGTTCGGAAAACCAAAATAGTAGAAATGGACTTAGGGGAAGCAGTTAATGGGGAATCACGGCGTAAATTCCAAAAATGACCGGTCGGGTCGTTACAGTTTCTTTTATGATATTACTAGTTGCCTCGGAAATATAGTTAAGCCTAGTTCCTTGAATAGTTGTAGAGCTTCTATTCTCTAGCTTCATAACTCGCTCATGACTTTCATTCTGAACGTTGTGAGCTTAGTGTGTATTCAATATAGACTTGGGTTTGATGCCCCCGAGTCTTAGTATACATTACTCAGTATGCCATAAATAGTTGAAATTTCAGTGTTCATAATCACTTCAAGAATACATGTCACAGTCTAGTCTTATTCAGTATTCCAATATTATGTAACTCAGTGTGATACAGTATTTTACTATCATATATTGCAGTATGATTCGCAGTTCCTTATTTTAAATCCCTGAATGTTGAACACTTGTATTTGGGCCTGAGGCCGCAGTTTATGCTTTATGCATCTTTGGGCCTGAGGCCGCAGTTTATGCTTTATGCATCTTTGGGCCTGAGGCCGCAGTTTATGCTTTATGCATTTTGGACCTGATGTCGCAGTTATGTATACGTATACTTGGACCCGAGGCCGCAGTTTGTGCACATATATATATTGGGCCTGAGGCCGCAGTTTAATATTCAGATAAATAGGTTGTTCATCATTCAAAAGAGGGAGTATTCATATCCTTACTTCCTTTTGGTTCAATTATTAGTTACCGTTCAGTTATCAGTTATTAGTTATCAGTTATTAGTTATCAGTTCAGTTACCAATTATCGGTTCAGTTATCAGTTCAGTTATCAGTTATCATTTCAGTTTCAGTTTCAATAGTTATTATTTCAGTTATCAATTATAAATTCTCAGTTACCAGCTTAGTTTCAGTTTCAACATTTATAATTCTTTCTTTCAGTTGCTTTACATACCAGTACAATTCAAATGTACTGACGTCCCTTTTGCCCGGGGCCTGCATCTCACAATGCAGGTACTGATTTACAGGTCGATGATACATAGCGCTAGAATTCTCGTACTAGCTATTTGGTGATCCCCAGTTCTTTCGGGGAATTATCATTACTTTACAGCCTTTCAGTATTTGTAGATAGTTAGTGTTTTCAGCACTTCAATAGAAGCTTCATAGGCTGGAGTAACAGTTAGGCAGAGTTGCATGCTTTTCATATTAAGCTATTTTGGCAACAAATACATTTCAAAATTGTATTAGTATTTCCACACTTTGATTTTATCATTCAGAATTTCAGTATATCAGCATGTGTTAGTTTATCTTCCGCATTTAGTATGTTATGATATCACATGTTGATTCAGCTAGCCATTTGGTTTGCTCGGTCACATGTAGTCAGGCACCGAGTGTCGTGTTACGTCCAGGCCTAGGTTCGGGGCGTGACAGTTGTGACCTATGACTTCGCGCCAAGTGGTGGAGTCCACTATCAATGGACGGATTATGGGGTCACATGTTATATTAGTCTTGGCCTGAAATGTATATTTGTGGTACTGTAAGGTTCCCCTGAATTTACATATGTTTAAGGCGTGAGATTTTGCAAGGGATAAGGTTTGGACTTACGGTATGTTTGAATCCTTAGTAATCCTATACTTTAGTACCAAAAGAGTTAGAGAAACTAATTTAAATTTGCAGAAGTTCTACTCAGTGTGGACGTCTCGATTGCGTATTATGGGGTGCTTCAGTGGAAGTATGGTGGTTGATGATCTTCTAGACTATGTGGTTCGTTACAAGATTTTTCTATATAGAGCTCTACCTATTGTTGTGTATAAATAGGGGGAAGAGTTAACCCAAGAAAGAATTGAAGAGTATGTAAAGATATGGGTCAACTAAACAATGTTGAGTCAACATAGTAAAAGAAGATATTGGCCTTGGGAGAGATAATTCTCCATTGGTGTTTGTGGAAAGCATATGGAGAGGGTAGACCAACCAATGCAACACCACCTACTTAGGCTCAGTCTTTAAAAATGCTTTGAAAGAATTTGTTCCCCAGACTCTTGGTAATGTGTGGCACACAGTGTTTGAATGATTGTGTAAGGACACCACGACAATGTCAAAATATGCCATCAGGTTCAGTGCGTTAACACGTCATAACCTTACATTGGTTCCTACAATAAGAGAATGAGTCCATGGATTCATTAAAAGACTCAATTATGATCATAAAATTTTGTATGACTCGGGAACTGCAGGCTGATACTTCATTTCGACTAGCGGTAGAAATTGCAGATGTTAGAACGTGTTCGGGACGAAAAAAAGGAAACTAAGGAGACCAAAAAGTCTCGAGGTTCTGTAGAATTCGGCAAACTCTGCTTTGCAGTTATAACTCATTATGGCGGAGGTTTGGGCGGTCGGCCAACCCAGAACGCATTTCAGAATATTCGTAGTGCTCCAATTACTCAAGGCGCTCATGGGGGATAGTCATCTTTTAATGCGCCTCTGGCACGAGATTCCCTACAATAGTTATTTCAGTTATCCGGCACAGACTCAATATGAGCAGCCGAACCGCAAGTGGATTGTTTTGAGTGTGGCGATACTAGGCACATCATGAGAAATTATCCGAGACTTGGGAGAAACCTATTTCATCAGAACACACATGCCACATACTTCATTACAATTACTACTTTACCTGCACTACCAGTTAGGTGTGGAGGACAAGCGTGTAGCGGGCGACTAAGAGGTGGAGGCCCAGCCCATTGATATATTTTCTATGGTAAGGCCGAGGTCGCTACACTATATGGTGTCAATTACAAATATGATCTCGGGTTATTATAAAGTAGCAATTATATTAACTTGATTCAGTTCTGAGTATCAAGGCAAGTTCTCCTAATATTCTCCACTCATAAGTGAGCTTTGTAATCCTAAAATCTACTTATGTGAATACTCTTATTGGGATATTATATGGAGATAGTTATGTCTATCATTATGTGCTGGTCACTAAAAATAGTTGTGAGGCTAAAAGTGACTTTTGTTAATCATTTCGGCGAGTTTGATGTAATTTTTAAATAATTGATTTCAATTGTGAATTATATTCCCTACCGGTATGAGGGTTCATTTTATGTTGTGATTTTATTTAACGGAAATTATTTAAAAGAAGAAAGAAAGGAAATGAAAAATTTTCAGTTTGCACAATGTGAAAAATACTTGTGATTCAGAGTTAAGGACAAGATCCTCGAATTTTTTATATGATTTGAAATATTTAACCTAGTCTACAAGCCACGATGGAAGTTATATAAGGACGAGATCTTTTTTATGGAAATTTAAGTGTTTAATTTCTCTTTTGTGAAATTATAATTTTTACTATAGTACTAATAGGGAGTCATGCCCGTTTGGTTTATTTGATAATTCTTTTATGTGTTATTATGCATATTTTTCCAAATTCGTGTTGTAATTATTGAGTTTTAGCCTACGAGGTGAGTGCCCAGGTAGCGTAAAATGTGACTCATTGATTCAGGTAAATAATTATGAGGTCTTCATGCCTCGTGCGTTGTTGTTATTAAAGTGGAGGTTTGAAACGAGATTTTGTCTCGGGAGGTTAATTGGTGATGTTGTAATCGATTATGGACAATTATTAAGACCAGAGAGGTAGTTATGGTCATATATATGATGTGTTTTATGTTCAAATATCATTATGATAATGCAGTTCTTGTAATGCTGAGATTAGTGTTACTGATTTGGGTTGTGCATGTGTTGGTAGGAGTTATTTTGGTGTTACTCTGACAGGTGGATAGGCCCAATTACAGGGGAGACTCTGCCGAAATTTCTAGAAAATTTGGGAGTTAGTCAAAATTTTGGGAACTTGAGGTGTGTGAGAAAAGAATGAAGCTATGTGCAGAATTGGGGTTGACTCTGCTTCTCATTTGAGGACGAATGATCCTAAGTGGGGGAGAATATAATACCCCGAAAATTGTTTGAAGTACTTAAGCGCTATTAAGATAGTTGATGTGCGCTAATTATATTATTTTATGTGCAAATCCGGACTATTAATTTGGTGGATATCAATTGGATATGGTAATAAATGTACGAAGCATATTATAAGTGATTCGGGGTCTAAGGATAGGCCTACGTCTAAGCCAAGTTGGAAAATTACAAGATAGATTAAAATTCCAAATGAGTACGAACAATATTACATTTTGAACGAGCATATCTACATATATATAAGGACTTATGTGATAAAAAACCTATCCAATTAAAGGTCCTTGAGTCTAGTTTCTAACGCTTCAAATCATTCATCATTTGGACATTTGTACAAAAATTTATGATTGATTGGGTAGAGGCAAAACACAAGTACCAAATGTGATTTATAAGTCGATTTGACAACTGCGACTTGCCTGGACAGATTACAAAACGCGAGTTTCAGCCATTTTTAATAGAAAGAATTACAAGAAAATACACATGTCTTCACACCATAACACAAAATGGCCAATGTTTTTAAGTTTTAACTCACCTAGCCCATATTATACATATTTTGAAAGCACTAGCAAATTCAAAATTTGTATTTTTACAATCATTGCTTCTAAAAGCTATGGAGTTAAATCTGTGTTCTCACAATCATTGCTTTCACGCTCTCTTCTTCTCACATATTTTACATATGCTTCAAGGGGCCGTGTATTTTCTGTTTCTCCTCATGTGTCACCTGCTTGCAATGTAAGAAAATTGAAGAGTAGAAGTCCACTATTGAAGATTATTCAAAGCTTTGATTTTGAAAATGAATTTTTTTGAATTTATTAGTTGTTTGGATTGAGTGTTATTTCAATTGATTGAAAATATAAAAAGGAGTTCAAAATTTGAATTTGAAGTGATTTGGAGTAGATTTGAGCAAGATTTGAGTTAAATTTCAGAAAAGACGCAAGGAAGAAGACGAAGTCAGTTTTTTTGTATAATTATGTATAATAATAGTGTATATGAGTGTAGAAACACACCTTATATACTTTTATACACCTTTATACAAGTGTCTGTAGATGAACTTCTTTCACGATTTTCAGTTGCAATTCTTGTTCAAAACCAGTCCAAATCTGTATTAAATGACTCAAATTTTATATACAACCTCCTTATACTATTTATAACAAGTCTAAATAACACCCAATCAAAATTCTCACAAAATCAAGTTCGGAATTTAAACCCACACATTTAAGCTTGTTAAAAATTTAATTTTCACCACCAAATAAATTGGTTTGTTGAATTAATATTTGAGACACAATTACTAATTCGAAAATTAGTTTAAGAGCTTGAGGAATCTTTTTAAAAAATTAAATTTTAGTTTTGAGAACCTATTGGAGTTGGATGTTGAATCTTAGCTTATTATTTTTGGGCTAGTTGATTGTAAATTGAAATATAGGCTATAAAATTGAAAAGTATGGAGCCTAGTTGTTCTAATGTGAAATTTTTTCTTTTTAACACATTTGGAGCTATTGAGATCGGATTGAAGAGATTTTTTAGGCCATTTTCACCATATGGATGGGGTTAAGTGATTCTAATTCGATTTTGGTTAAAATACATAAATATATTGTTGTTTTTATCATGAAATTAGTGAATTGGGATGAAAATGGTAGAAATTCTCTATACCTTAGATTTAAGATTTGGAGGTCGATTTGTTGTTAGAATTTAGTAATTTTGGTATGGTTGGACTCGTGGTTGAATGAGCCTTCATATTTCGTAATGTTCGTCGGATTCCGAGATGTGGGCCCCACGGGCGATTTTTGAATTAATTTTTGGATTTTATTGGAAGATTTGGTATTTTCATATGGGATTGATTCCTATAATTTGTGTTGATTCGATGGGTGCTGCTACTGCAAGATTTTGACTTGGAGATCCATGATCGAAAGGGAACGGAGAACCAAGTAGTTGACCATTTATCTAGGCTAGAATGAGCTGAAAAAAAGGTTGAAGTAGAAGAAATTCTGGAAACTTTTCTAGATGAACAGCTCCTAGCCATGAGTCTTGAGAAAGCGACATGGTATGCAGATATTGCAAATTACCTGGCGAGCGGTATTATTCCTTATGACCTTTCATCTTCTCAAAAGAAAAAGTTATTTCGTGATTTTGGCATGTATTATTGGGATGAGTATGCAGACATTGCAAACTACCCGAGATAGACCAGTCTTCTATTTTGCTGGCATGTCACACATCGCCATATGAGGGAACTTCGGGAGAGTAAGGACAGCTGCAAAAGTCTTGGAGTAAGGATTCTACTGGCCAACACTGTTCAAAGATGCACATATATGGATAAAGGGATCTGATGAATGCCAGCAAACGGGGAACATTTCCTGCAGACATGAGATGCCTATGAACCCAATTCAGGAGGTAGAAGTGTTTGATGTATGGGGGATCGACTTCATGGGGCCTTTCGTCAGCTCATATAGCAACAAGTACACACTCGTCATTGTGGACTACGTTTCCAAATGGGTAGAAGCTGCAGCACTCCTTGCAAATGATGCAAAGGGGGCAACTGTTTTTCAGAGAAAGACACACTTTCACCAGATTTGGCACCCCAAGGGCAATAATCAGTGACAAAGACACTCACTTTTGTAATCGAGCATTCGCAAAGTTGTTATAGAAGTATGATGTACTCCACAAGGTGGCCACCCCATATCATCCACAAACAAGCGGGCAAGTGATAGTATCGAAAGAGAAATAAAGAGTGTGCTGACTAAGACTGTGAATGCTACGAGAACAGATTGGGCGAGGAAGCTAGATGATGCACTTTGGGCATATCGAACCGCTTTCAAAACTCCAATTGGCATGTCACCATACAAGTTGGTGCTTGGGAAGGCATGTCATTTATTATTAGAGTTGGAGCATAAAGCATGGTGGGCATTGAGACTTTTGAATCTTGATAGTGAAGCAACAGGAACAAGTAGAGCCACGAAATTGCACGAGCTTGATCAATTTAGCTATCACGCTTTCGAGAGCACGAGATTATACAAGGAGAGAATGAAGATGATACATGATAGGAATATTATTTAGAGGAGTTTTAAACCTACAGATATGATATTTCTATACAAATCACGTTTGAGGTTGTTTCCGGGCAAATTGAAATCACGAGGGTCAGGGCCCTTTTGTGTGGTTGAACTTCACCCCATAGGTGCTATAGAGATTGCTGTGAGTAATGACTCTCGCACGTTTAAAGTCAATGGGAATAGATTAAAACATTATGTGGGCATGGAGGAAGCAAAAGAAGTGTCAGTGACCCATTTGATTGAGCCTCCAAAGTTGAGCGTACCTTGAATACGCTTATATGCGTCATGTCGTGACGTTAAATCAGGTGCTTCATGGGAGGCAACACATTGTTGTATCCATCGTGCCACGATGTTAACTAAGTCATTGGTTGGGAGGCAACCCAATGCATAGTGATTTTTAGTGTAGTTTGAATTTGTTATTTTTATTTATTTGCAAGTACTAACAAATGCAGGTAAGCTTGGGTGAGTGCTAAGTCCATCAGGCGATTGAGATATTTTGAAACCCAGGTGCACGGCCGCGCTCAGACCGCGCAAAACGCAAAGAATTCTGCCTCATACGCATCCACGCTTAGGCCGCGCAAAATGCCACATATTTTGTCACGTGCGCGGCCGCGCTCGAACGGCGATCAGACCGCGCATGTAGCTCCGCCTGCCAAATTTTTTTAATTTTTAATTTTATTTGTTTTGTTCTTTTAAATCTAATATTCTAACTTACCCCCCCCCCCAACCTGATACCCCTTATCTCTCTCTCTCTTAACCTTATTCACGCCTAACACCTAAACCCTTACTTCCAAATAAAAAAGACACAACCCTTTCCCTTCTTCCTAAAGAACCCTAACCCCCATACTCTCACTTTAACAATCAAATCACACCCACTCCACCCTCTTCTCTCTTATAACAGTCCTCTCACCTACCCTAACTACAACTATACCAGGTATGGTCACTTGTTTCAATTATTATTGGTGTATTTGAATTCTTGGTTATGTAGTAGTTTTATTTTTTTTTCTTTAGTAGATTTCTTTTGTATTGTGCTCTTGTATGCTAGTGGGTTTGTTGAGGTTGTCATAGATGTGTCTCTTGACATGTGTGGTTGACATTGGGCCAATTGTGGTTGAGTTTGGCATGTCACTTTGTTAATTGGGGGCTCCGGTGAATGGTGCATATAAAGTGTTTGTTATCCACAGTGAGTTGTTAATGTAAATTGTGACCAATTGTGCGGATGAAGTCTGAATAACCGCCTTTGGTTCACATCTTTTGTGTTTCGCTGATGATGTTCTTTATTTCAGGTAGTATGGCACCCTCCAAGAAATGTAGGACCGCCGGGGCTTCATCCAGCTGTCACGCCCCAAAACCCGAGGAGCGCGACCGGTGTTCAACCGAGTAAACCCGACTGAGCAAGCCTGGAAGGTTTCATACATACTACCCAACCCAACTCATAATTAAATAAGGGATAGACTCCA
>MU784229.1:70890-91507 GCA_026770625.1 Nicotiana glauca | reverse complement strand
CAAGCAAATAATATGGGCAAATCAAAGAAGCAATTCATATAATCTTTCATACAATTTCCACAACATAGATTAGAGCATTTCTGTCACATGTTCACCACAGTTCTCATTACCACCGCCATCTCGAGCGGAGTCCGGTCATGACCCGACCGGCTAGGTCACCTCATTGGAGGCATTACTTTCAATCAATATTTCATTTCCCTTATCCAGAATTAAATATCAGCACATTACCACCATGTGTGCGGCATGTTGTCCGATCACGACCCGATCGGCTATGTCACCTTATTGGAGGCATTACTCCATTCTCATTAGTCAACACCTTCAAATATTCATTCCACATATATCATAACAATTCCTGGGCACTCATGGCCACCATCATCACATCGTTTTCCCTTTCCAACATTCGTTTTACAAGTTGTGATCATAGACACATATATCAAAGATAATTCAAGTTGCAATCACAGGTAGTGAGCATATAGCTAGCATGAATAATTCTTTTTTTTAATGTTGGCTTATAGCCCAAGTAATTCAACACATAACTGTACTTTTTATCATTCTCTAATTATCAAGATTGGTACATTATTCACATTGAGGCACATCCTTCACGAATATGTATAGATATATGCAAATCAATTAATGCGTAATGACAATTAATACACTAGCTAATTCAACTCTTACCATAATTTCGTAATGACAACAGAGCTCAATTTCTAATAAAAAGGGGTTTTAGCCATACATACCTCAATAAAGCTTTCCTTACTCTTTTACAAATTTTCGGAACTCTTAGCACTTCGATCTATTGAGTAAAAATTACAAATTAAATCGTGAATTAGATATGAGATTGAGACTCTAGCTTGGTTCAAGCATATTGACAAACCCTAGAGGTGCAATATGATCTTAGGTACCTTTTTGAGAGCAATTTATATCACTTTGTACCCCTCTTTAATTCACCACCTCCCAATACTCTAAGGTTTAACATGCATGCAAGGAATCCATTGTTATACCCATGAATAACCTCACTAGCGACCCCCCTTTATATCTAAGAATAAAACAAAAAAGAGTTGGGGTGATAAAGTATTACCTCTTGAGATGAAGGTCTAGGGGTCTTCACTTGATTTTCTTCAAGGATTTAACCCAATCTTATGGAGTAATTTGATGGGGAGACTTTCCCTCTCTAAGAATCCTCTCTCTCTCTAGAAATGCTCAGAAGAATGCTTAAAATAAGCTATAACACCGGATATATTGATATGGAAATCGGGTTAAAAATTAGAAAATTGGAGCCCCGAGTCAAATATGCGATCGCAGAGTTAACATGCGGTCCACATAATGGACCGCAAAATGCTCCCCAAAAACTAAACATTCTGACTCAGTCTGCGGTAAGAAAGCAGTCCGCATTCATGTTCTGCGGTCGCAAAGTGCACCGCAGAATTGACCCTCGCAAAATTCAAAGGAAAATATGCGACGACTATGCGGTCCGCATTTTGATTATGCGACCGTATTTCGACTGCATAACTGACTTTAATTTTAACTAACATTCTGCCTCACTTTGCGGCAGATATGCGGTCCGCATTTCGATTATGCGACCGCATTCTGGACCGCATTTCTTGTATTTTTCTGGAAACTTATTCTTGACTTTTTAATGCATTATTCAATCCAAAAAGGGCCGCACCTATTTATGAATTGTTAACACATGATCCTAACTTGGTACCACGCGATCCGGGTTTTCGAGTAGGGATTTCACGGGGCCTTACACCAGTGGACAAGCTGGATCCTCCAGAGCACGCACTTCAACTCCTACTTGTCTGTATAATAGTTACAAGTTCGTCTCTGACGCAGCTCAGGTCCGTTTTGGTGACAAGGCATCCAAGAAGCCCATACCGAAGAGGGGTATTGATATAGGGTCTCTCCACTATGAGTGTCCCAACATGTACCATGACTTGGTCCGATGTGGGCTGGATATTTTCTTTGAAGAATCGGATGAAGCTAATTTGATGGTTGTGCGGGAATTTAAACGAACATTAATGAACATGTGAACAGTGTGTGCACAATGCACCAGAAAAATGTGGACGCCTCTGTTGAGGCCATTCAGAGAGCATACCGACTACTCGCACTTGGGGTGGATGACTACTATGAAGCTTATGTCAGACGGTTCACCGCGTGGGATTTTTTATTTGAAACGATATGTGTACCCGGCAAGGAAGTTGTGTGAATTATACATGGGCATAAGTTTCATTCGGTGGCACTAACCTTTGAAGGGAAGTGTTGGTTGTATATCATCAATAGCCGAATACTCCCCTCCTCCAACACCACTGAAGTGAATAGTCCTCGAGCTACATTGATTTGGTGTTTCATAAATGGCCACGATTTTGATGTGGCCAATATTATTCACGAAGAGATGTTCACTCATTTCCCGGTGAAGCGGTATGGTTTCTTCTTCCCTTTCCTAGTCACTAGGTTATGCAGGGCAGCATGGGTACCGGAGAACTTGAGCGTGGATGGAAAAGTGCCGAGAGAAGCAAAGTTTCAGGCATATAAAGTGACTATTGGGAAAGACCCTATGGCACTTGGAGGTGCTAATAGTGATGATTCTAATACACCAGAGGAGGGAGATGATGAGCAGGATGAAGCGGGGGCTGAGTCGCCCGCCTATGAGCAAGCTTCAAAGACCGAAGGTACATCAACAGTTGGATGACAGACGCAGTTGACAGCCTTAGAGTAGGACAGGCAGGGCTGCGCACTTCCGTCACATATTTGGGGGCGAGACTGGATGCCTTGGACCCCCAACATACAAAATCATAGAAGAAAATCATGGGCTGGTTGCGTGTGCTAGGAGGGCGTGTCACCTTGACCCAGCACTATCTCGGATCAAGACTGATCTTTTAGGGAAGTTCTCTTGCCTCACATTACTTTTTATTTTATAACATGAGGACATGATATCTTTTTTAGTGTGGGGTGGAGGTTACTTCGTTAGTATGTTGTGTACACATAGGAATTCAGTTTGATGGTAGTCTTTGGTTATTTGATTGTAGTTTTTGGTTAGTGTGATTTTGTTTTTTTTGGTTAGTAGTTTAAATGTGTGAATAAGGGAAAATTTCAAATTTTTGACCTGTCCCGATGACGGATATCAATCGACGGGTTTCATGAGGGTCTAAGTCGATCGAAAAAAAAGGAGAAAAGAGAAGAAAAGATTTTTTTTAGGTAGTGTATCAATTTTCCCTTGGTTTTTCTTTGTGCCGCGGTTCTTTTCCCAGGGTTTTGTTTGAACCAGATGTAGTTAATTTTTAATTTTTTTTAGGTACTTATGGGCTATGGGCTGAGATGGAACGAGGATCTCTTAACTTTGTTATGCCTTGAATACAGTAGACACTTTAATGTGACACTTAGGCTCAGTTGTTGATTCCTCTTAGAGTGCCTTAAATTGTATGTTCTTAACTTGGCTTAAGTACTCTGACTAGAGTGTTTCGATGATCCAATCTGGAATGAGGCGTGTGCCATGTATGTGTGAGATTGGTGGTATTTTGTGCACTGCATTTAATGGCTAGAACTTGTCCCGTATGTTTACAAAGCGAAATAGCAGTCTTGTTCAGTCCTGGAAGTGATATAGGCATTTCTTTATTAAGCCAGATATATGTATATATTACCCACCTAAGTGTATGTATAGTAGTTAAACCCCTTTGAGCTTGTAATCATGTTTCTTTAGCAACCACATTACAAGCCTTACCCATTTATTTGAATTGACCATCTATTTGAACCTTTTCACCTCTCGTGAGCACTTGAATTGTTATAAACTTTGTAAAAGTTCATGAGTAGGGTGGTTGGTTTGGCTTTTGAGATGAGATAATGAAATAAGTAGAAAGGTGCACTGATTTGAAAAAAGCAAGAGCCACTTGAATTGAAAAGAAAAAAAAAAAAAAAAATATATATATATATATATATATATATAGTATTGTGTGCTGATATTCATTGATAAGTGGTGGCTCTTGATGTAATTGTGCATAAAAAAATTGGGAGTTAATGTATATGGAGGAAGGTGGAGTCATGGTTCGACATAAGTGTGGGGTTCTAAATGTTAAAGTATATGTATTAAAGTGCTTAGGAAGGTATAGTCACTATTATATCTAAATGAATCCTACCCGTCCCTTTGCCTACATGACAACCAAATGAAGTCCTACATGATCCTAGACTGAATGAGCTCGATTAGAAGAGTAGTACACTACGGGCAAGCCTATGGTGCATCTCTTGTGGCATATGAATTTTCTTGCTGAGAGTGAGTGAATTTTGTCTATTTAAGTTCCTAATTGCTCTTGACTCTATTGCTTGTGGAACTACTCTCGGTTGCGATGTGAGGGCACTTGGTTCATAAAGGAAAGGTAAATCTTAACTTTTGTGTTAGAGTAAGTGAGTAAGTTAGGAATAATGCATGGAATGTGAGAGTCAACTCTTAAGCGAAGATGTTAAACTATTGGGCTCAATCCTTGTGATATGTTCTTGGCGTGATGAGTTGGAGAAGTTGCTTAGCGAAGGAGACCTCTGTAGAGTATGGTTTGATTGCTCGGGGACGAGCAATGGTTTAAATGTGGGGTGTTGATAATATGCTATATTTATATAGTTTAGCGATCATTTACACCCCAACTTTGCTATACTTTATTGCTATATGAAGGTTAAATGACAACAAATGGCTCTAATTATGAATTTTGTACTTTGCAGGAGCAAGTCCTAATTATGAGGACATTAAATAGTGTTTGGAGTTAATTTAGAGCAAGGAAGGCCAATCAAAGCTGAGTGCGCGTTAAAGAAGAAGAAAAAAATGGAAGATAGTTGAGCTTCATGAGTGTGGGCCAATCGCGGCCGCGCTCAGGTTGCGCTCAACGGGCATAGAAGAGTGCAATATGCATGGTCTGACCACGGTCCGAGCGTGCGGCCGCGCTCGTCTCTCTGAGGAACTTTATTTCAAGGGTAAATTCGTAAGTTCGGGGGCAACTCTCCTTAACCTATAAGAAGCTCAGCTCACCCTAAAAGAAGTTATCAATGTTTTTGAAGGATTATTGAAGGCAAGAAGAGGCAAGAGGCAAGGCAGAATATTCGGCATAGAGTTTTACCTTTCTTACTCTTGTTTTGATCACTAATGATGAATTCTACTGTTATGATTGTGAAAACGATTATGCGAAGCTAAACTCTTAATCTAGGATTTTGATAGAACCTCTTGGAAGATGAATTTCTTGATATGTTAATATAGATTTGCCATAATATTTTCTCTGTTTGTTCAACTATATTGTGATTACTGTTGATGGAAGGGCTCTCAATTAGCTGTGCCTATTTACTATGCATTACTTGGGAGAGAGTATATATTTAGGCAGTTGTTGAACAACACCACTCCTAACGTATATGAGGGATCAATACGGAGGGTTTAAAGGTGGGATTAGAGATAACGAAACCTTGGGTGCGATCTAAGTGAGCTGTAACTAAGGCCACCTAGCGTAATTCGGGAGAATATATCTATTATATTGTTGTAATTACTCGGGAGAGAGTTACGATAGTCACTACAACACTTTGCACATGTAGCTACAAAATACATCATGGCTAAATATGAAAATTTCCGTAGCTAAACACTTTAGACACAATTTTTTTTATAGCATTGATAGCAAAATGTAGCGTAACTAAAAGTTAGCTACAGACTTTATATGATTCGTGGCTAAGGACTAATACTTATTGCTACGAAAGTTTTCTGCGTTGTAGCTGTAATGATAATGCTTTTTGCTACGAAATATATACTCATAGCAAATAATCATAGTCTTTTGCCACGGCTAATAAACTATATAGCAATATTTATATTGTGCCATAAGGTGTTTTATCGTGGCAAAACATTTAATTTGTTTGCTACGAAAATTCAAATTTTGTGGCTATTTTTATATTTTAGTTTCATGGCAATTGTACTTTTTTTAGCTACAAGATCAAAAAATCATAGCTGCGAATTTAAGTATTTGCCACAAATATTTAGGTAGCAAAGAATCCCATTTTCTTGCCATGAAATATATAAAATTATAATTAAATATTTATAAAATTATATAGAGAGAGATAAAGAGAGAGTCACGAATTCAAACTTTTATTGCCACAAATTAAAAAATTTGCTACAAGAATAACTAGTCACAATAATTTTCATAATAGCTAAAATTTCAAATATTTTAGATCCCAAAACAAATTCAAAATTACACATAAGGCTTTTAATAATGTAGCTAGGAATAAACAGAATTTACACAATAGGTTTAAAAGTTACACATAATTGTAAATTTTAAAGTATTCACAATACACATTTCTTCTACAACACCAGGCACCGTCTTCTTCTTTCACTCTTCCTCGGGTCTTCAACTGCACCTTATCTTGTCATTGCTTTAACTCCATCAATTTACCTGTCAATGAAAAAGTATTTCAACACCAAAAATAACTGATCATATATGTTTAACAGATATAACTGAGTTGAAACTTTAATACAAAGATGTAAGTTCCATTGATAAAAATATTGAGAGAATTTCAAGCAGACAAAACATATGTCTTGGTAAATATTTTACAAGAATTTATAACAGACAACAAAAGCAAAAAATACAAAGTAACAAAAGTAAAAAAGAAAAATTTGAACACTTTTCAAACACCTTAATTGATCTTCATCCCAATTTTATAATATTTATGTTACAACTGATGAACTATGGCTTCTCCCATAACTTCAAAATCTTCAAATCCTCAATCTTTACTTATCCAGAATAAGATACAATATTAGTCAAATTGCTAGAATCGTCCACAAAATTGTACCCCGAAATTCAAGTAGGTATAAAATGATTCACATACCCTTAAATATAGAGACATGAGCGTACCTCTTCTATCCAAGAATATAAAAGCGATGGGGTTCTCTCTCGCTCCTCTTTGTCGTTCTCGGTCTTCTTAGTTTAGCCGTGGTTAAAGAATGGAATAGAGAAGTGGGGAAGGGGAGATGGCGGCTGGAGAAAGGGGATGTAACGATCCGACTGGTCGTTTTGCTTTTTAGAACCTCATTCCCTTAAATAAAACTTTTCGCATTTGCTTTAACTAATTTATGACTTGCGGGGACGGGTGGTTCGGAAGTTGTAAGAGTTTTGAGTAAGAATATGTCCATTTGCTTCTTTAAGTTTTTCTAAAAAGTTCAATTTTGAATTCGGTCAACTTTCTTGGGAAACGGACCTGGATTCGTAATTTGACGATCCCGGAGGGTCCGTGGGAAAATATGGGACCTAGACGTATGCCCGAAATCGAATTCTGAGGTCCCTAGCCCGAGTAATGAATTTTTCTGTGAAATTGTTAACTTGAAGTATTAAGGAATTAAATAAACTAGGTAATCATTGATTTCCTACGTATCAGGCTTGGATTTCGATTCCAAAACTTAGTACAGGTCTGAAATATCAGTGAAGACTTACCCGTAAAATTTGATCTCAACCCGAGTAGTTTAAGGGCATTTTGACCCGTTAGGAGAGAATTAAGAACTTGAAGTTCAATAGTTTGATTCATTTGGTTTTGGGATGTGATTCCTAGATTTAGCGTGGTTTTGAGTGATCCGAGGGTACGAGTAGGTCTGCCCCGTGATTTCAGACTTGTCGGTATGTTCGGGCGGGGCACGGGAGCCCAGAGCGTCAAACGAGCGAGCCTCGAGTGAAGTTAACAGTCGAAGAAAAATCTGAAGTTGCTGCTTCTGTCATAACCGCATCTGCGATTCTTGGACCGCAGAAGCGGGACCGCAGATGCGGTCATTTGATCGTAGAAGTGGAAGGGGGCAGGCCATGGGGAAACTGCAGAAGCGGCCTAGGGACCGCAGAAGAGGTTCCGCCTATGCGACCCCCAGACCGCAGAAGCTGTCCAGCTCCCTATTGCCCAAACCCGCAAAAGTGGCCAGCGACCGCAGAAGCCAAAAATTCACCGTAGAAGCGGAAATAGCTGGGGGAAGAGGCCCATTTAATACGAACTCAACACCATTTTATCATATTTCACTCTACACTTAGGCGACTTGGGTGCTTCTAAAGAGAGGGCTTCAACACCACTTGGTAAGGTAAGTAATTCCCCTTCATCCTTAGCTTAAATACATGTATATTAGGTAGATTAAACACTAAAGATTAAGTAAAATCAAGGGTTAGATCTAGACCTAGGGTTTTAATAAAACTAAGATTTAATCATGTAATTTGCAATGTAATGAAATAGAAATCATATATTAGTGATCCTTAGGTTATGGAGAACAACTTCCTTCGAAAAATCTCGGAAGCCGGGCACGTGGGCCCGGGGTCGGAATTTAGGAAACTTGTGTTAATGGTTAGGAAATTGCTTAAATAGCTCGAATTTGATCTTGTGAGTCTATATTGACTAGTTCTTACTTCATTTAACTAGTTTGTGATCGATTGGCTCCGAATTGAGGGTTTGGGCTTGTTCTTGACATTGGAAGTGCGCTTCGGAGCGAGGTGAGTCTCCTTTCTAACCTTGTAAGAGGGAATTGTCCCCATATGATTTAATGAATGAGTAATAATTGCTAAATGCGGGGGCTACATACGCACTAAGTGACGAGAGTCCGTGCGTAGTTACTACTATGTTAATTGTCAGGTAGTTTAGGACCCACTTAATGCTTTATTTGTGAGAATCTCCATATTATTTGTCTAATGAGATCACTTAGGATGTGTTAGAGACTTGAAAGAATAAAGTTAACGTGCACACTTGTTGAACATTGTATGGTATAATTGACTCTAAATGTGCCTTTGTGCGTATTCTTGACATTGCTTGATATTTGTGGATCGGGATGATCGCCTCGGTATGAATAGATGCATCTATAGGCGCGCTGTCGACCTTCGGCAAGTGCACAGTTTCTTTTTGTTGGTTCGGGCCGTCGCCACGATACTATGTGCGCATGTTTAATTGTGTGGAAACTTACACTTGCTTTGTTTTGCTAATGTCCCAAAAATAATAAATTGTAAACTTAATGCAGTAAGGTACTTGACTTATGCCACTTGTTGATACGTGTAACTTCCATGATTGAAACACATTATACTTATATATATACATATAGTATTTGACCTTAGTAAGTATCGAGTCGACTTCTCGTCTCTACTTCTTCGAGATTAGACGAGATACTTACTGGGTACATGTTGTTTATGTACTCATGCTATGCTTCTGTACTTAAATGTACAGGATTTGAGGCAGGTGGATCTGGACATCATTCTGGTGCGTATCAGTGAGCACATCTGGGACTTCTACGGTGAGCTGCTTCTCTTTCATGCCGATCCGCAGCCGAAGAAGTCTTTCTGTGTACTTTTGTTTCTGTCTATCCTGATTCAGACAGTAGGATAGTATATTATTCTTTTGTGTATATTCTACTAGTTGTCCGTAGCTTGTGACACCAGGTTCTGGAACACACGTTAGTAGACATTTATTTTTGGATTGTATAACTATTTTGATACATTATTCACCTCTCTTGGCCTTAACTTTAACTTTGAGAATCCGTTATACTTAGTTTTTGGTAAAAGTAAAATGAGAACTTAATTATACTTCCGCGTTGGCTGGCCTGACAATGGTGTCGGGTGCCATTATGACCTATTATGGAAAATGGGTCGTGACAACATGATATCAGAGCACTAGGTTCACGTAGGTCTCACAAGGTTATGGGCAAACCTGATAGAGTCTTGTAGATCAGTACGGAGACATCTGTATTTATCTTCCAGAGGCTATAGGGTATTAGGAAAAACTACTCTTTATTCATTTCTATCGTGCAGTGGTCAGTATACTAAATTTCTCTCTTCTATTCTATCACATATGGTGAGGACTCGTACCACCGACATTTCGGACCCGGGAGGAGCTGCTCCCTCCGTTGCTAGAGGCCGAGGTAGAGGCCGGGGGAGGGCACCAACCTGTGGTAGGGGACACGGGCGTCCTAGAGCTATTCCAGATGCACCACTAGAAGATCCTGCGAGGGATCCCATTATTGAGGAGCAGGGCGAGGTGCCCGCAGCTGTGCCTACCTCGGTGGATTTCATGACAGCACCGGGATTTCAGGAGGTCATGGGCCGCATGCTACGGTTCATGGACACTATGACTTAGGCTGGTTTATTTCCAGCAGACCCAGTTGCTTCACAAGCAGGAGAGGGAGCCTAGACCCCTACTGCTCAGGCTCTAGGTCATGCAGCTACAGTATATCAGACTCTGGGTGCACTACCCGCAGATGGGGTTCAGCTAGTTTCTACAGTGGCGCCCCAGCCCACGCCAGCTGTGGATGGTGATCTGCAGAAGTTACTAGACAGATGGACTAGACTTTACCCTCCAGTCTTTGGGGGTTAGCATCATGTGGATGCTCAGGACTTCATCGACAGGTGCAGGGACATACTGCACGCCATGAGGATATTGGAGTCGCATGGAGTCGACTTCACTACTTTTCAGCTTGAGGGCTGGACCCGTAGATGGTGGTAGTCCTATGTTCTTGGCAGGCCCACCGGTTCTCCTCCCATCACCTGGGGTCAGTTCATACAGTTGTTCTTGGACAGGTATATTTCGCCCTCTGAGAGGGAAGAGCTGCGGTATCAGTTTGAGCACCTTGAGCAGGGTCAGATGTCTGTGACCGACTATGAGGCGAGGTTTTCTGAGTTATCCCACCATGCACTTATGATACTCCCTACATATACAGAGAGAGTGCGGAGGTTTGTCGCCGGGTTGCAGCCCAGTATTCGATCGGGTATGGCCCGAGAGGTGGAGATGGGTAAAGAGTATCATCTTGTGGTCGAGATTGCTCGCCGGATTGAGGTGTATCGCCAGAGGGGCACAGAGAAGATACAACAGGACATGAGAGACAAATTCTTTGGAGAGTTTAGAGGTGCCCCAGCTAGGGGTGGATGTCAGTATGGGATGGGTCAGCCCAGTAGGCCCCCATCTTCAGCACCACCACCTCCCTCCCGGGGTGCTCCAGCACACCCCTATTTTAGTGTCATGTCAGAGAGTTCCTACCGCCCGCCAGCTATTCAGGGTTCCTCCGGTGGGTATTCAGGTTCCCAGGGTTCTTCTGGTTCCTACTTCAGTGCTATGCCGGAGAGTTCATATCGTCCACCAGCCATCTAGGCTCCTCCCACGGGATCTACAAGTCATCAAGGACAGCCATCAGGGTAGCAGGTCGCTGAACCACGTTGTTATGAGTGCGTAGACCCCGGTCACATGAGGAGATCTGCCCCAGGCTTAGGGTCAAGGCAGTGCAGTAGGGGCAGCAGCCCATGACTACAGCACCAACATCCCAGCCACCTAGAGGTGGAGGACAGACTGGTAGAGGTTGTCCCAGAGGTGGAGGTCAGACGGGTAGAGGTCAGCCCGCTATTGCTCAGACAGGTGGAGGCCAGCCAGCCGGCGCTCCAGCTAGGTTCTATGCTCTTCCAGCCATGCCAGATGCATTGGCCTCAGATGCCGTCATCAAAGGTATTATTTCCGTTAGCGGTAGGGATGCTTCAGTGTTATTTGATTCGGGGTCTACTTATTCATATGTGTCATCTCTGTTTTCTCGATTCATGGTCATTTCTCCTGAGCCTTTGGGTGTTCCCGTTCATATGTCCACTCATGTGGGTGATTCTGTGCTTGTGGACCGGATCTACCGGTCTTGTGTGGTTACTTTCTGTGGTTATGAGACTAGAGCAGATCTTTTGTTGCTTGATATGATCAACTTTGAGGTCATCCTGGGCATGGATTGGTTATCTCCATATCACGTCGTCCTAGATTGCCATGCCAAAACTATTTCACTAGCGATGCCAGGATTGCCGAGATTAGAGTGGAAGGGTTCCACAGTTGATGCACCTAGCAGGGTTATTTCTTTCCTGAAGGCTCAGCGCATGGTTGAGAAAGGGTGTTTGGCTTATTTAGCTTATGTGCGAGACACCACCGCAGAGTCTCCGATGATTGATTCAGTGCCAGTAGTCCGAGAGTTCGTCGATGTTTTTTCTTCTAATCTTCCCGGCATGCCTCCAGATCGTGATATTGACTTCTGTATTGATTTGGCTCCAGGCACTTAGCCTATATCTATCCCACCGTACCGTATGGCTCCTAAGGAGTTGAAGGAGCAGTTGGAGGAGTTGTTAGCAAAAGGGTTTGTTAGGCCCAGTGTATCGCCTTAGGGTGCACCAGTGCTATTTGTGAAGAAGAAGGATGGGACTATACGGATGTGCATTGATTACCGCCAGTTGAACAAAGTCACCATCAAGAACAAGTATCCATTGCCCCGTATTGATGATTTGTTTGACCAGTTGTAGGGTGCTAGGGTGTTCTCTAAGATTGACTTGAGGTCAGGGTATCATCGGCTGAAGATTCGGGATTCAGATGTTCCGAAGACTGCATTCAGATAGTTGATTATTATTATTATTATAAAACATTGCATATATTGTCTTAAAATTGTCAAGTAGTTTATTTTTCGACACCATACTTGGATTAACCTCAATGCAAACTACTCAAATTGCATTCCAATTCAAATTCAAATTCAAATATCATATCATATCAGTTTGATAGTAATAGTGATTTTTTATAAACGACACATAATGTAAATTAAAAAAATATTCTAAGATATCCTTATCTTATAATCTATGTATTTGAGTTGAAAAAAATATATTTGAAATTGATGAGATTAACTTTTTAAATTTTTTATACTCAACAAAGATGAAATATAAGAAGAACTTGTTGTCATCTTGTCTAACATTTTTTCAATATATATTTTTTATCTTATTTTTCATGTCATAATTTCTTTTGTTACAAAAAATTAATTTATTTCACTATAAAATGATAAGTTTTAATAAAAAAAATTCTACATATGAACTTTAATTATATTTTTAGTCTTTAGTTGAAATTATTTCATATTTTTCTTTTGATTTTATCTAATCAGCCTAAATAGGTGCTCACCCAACCACTTAAATTAAAAAATTGAACAATATATAATTTATATATAATTCATATATATTGTATATAATCGTATGTTGTCTGTATATCATATATTTATATTAGCTATAAAAAGTAAACAATAAATATGGCCGGATATTATGTGAGTATTCCATTAGATTTCGGTTTTTTGAGTTTATCCATGATATAAATTCTATTATAATAATTTTAAAACTCTCTAGTAATGTTCAAAAATATCTTATATTTTTATTATCTTTGAATTAAAAAAAAAGTAAATAGTTTTTTTGAAATAATTTGTTTACATTTAAAAAAAATATTTCACGTCATACCAATTTTTTCTTTATATATACTCTTTGTTACACCTAAAAGTCACTATAGAAACCATCAATTAGAAACAAATTTCTCTCTTGTTTGAGTTTGAAAACAATAAACCATTCACATAATCTAATGATTCAAAACTAATATTTTTCAACGAAAAAAATATTATAACCTTGCAATATTGGCTTGACTACAGCTAAATAAAGGGGTTTCAGCTTATACCCTTCAATTCCTTGAATGTGCTAAATTAAAATTAATGATAGCAATTGTATAGCCAAAGTTTTGTTAATTGTTTGATGTTCATTTATGCAAATTGACTCTTCAAACAAATATTCTTCAAGAAGAAAAAAGAAATAACTTTTTTTTTAAATTAATATGGAGTGATTTTGTGATGTTTCTTTCTCCAACATGTATGTTTAATTTATTATATATGTAAGTAAATTTTTATTTGGCTCTGTAAACTCTTTTTTGTTATTTAGATAAACATAGACGTTGTAAGCACGTGATTTTTGCCCTATACGAAATACTCCTATAAATTCCCAAGAAAATAGACTTTTCTTAAATTTTTGCCATTTTTAGGAATTTTTGTAAAATTTTATTTAATTATTTGCATTTTGTGTATGTTTTATTTAAATCATGAAAAAATACCAAAAAAAAAAATATCATGCATTGCATCTAGGATTTATTTTTACACTTTTAGAATTAATCAGTAATTACTTGTTTTATAAAAATTGAAAATCACAAAAAAAAATGCTTCATTTTTTACACTTTTTTTCTTTTATTGATTTTCTATTTTAATTTAGGATTAAGTAGCTTTTATAATTTTTGTAATTAGTTAATTAGTTAAGTTTCATATTTTTAGATAATTTAGAATTTTTTAATTTGTAGGATTTTAATTAATTGGATTTTTAAAATCAAAGGAAAAGAAAAATAGAAAAAAGATTTTTTTGATTTAGCTTTAGTATATTGGGCCAAAGTTATCATCAAATTCTTGTATAGTTGTAAGGCAGTTAGTAATAGAGGCGACTTTTGTATAGAATGGAATATTCATGCATACTTCACAATGTTAATGTATTCCCGGTCCAAATGCATTTACCTCATCTCAAAGTGAAAAAAGATAGGTTTGTCTATCTTTCAAGATGAACTAGGGAGGAGATGTTGATACCCCCTCAGCCCAATGTACTCTTTTGGAGATAAATAAAATATATTATTTGTTTTAAAAAAAAATGCTTATACCCATCAGCCCCAGCCCACACTCACTAGACTCATACCCCTAACATAATTCCTGCCTGTATAATAATAGCTGCACCATATACACACTAGAAAAAACACCTAAAAATCTGATCAAATCCGCCGTTTCCTTTCTTCATAGAGAGCTAAGAAAATTCCTACACAAAAAAGGAAAGGAGCCGCAATTCTAAAGTGAGGATTTTTGAACTTAAATCCAACAAAACTTCTGTCATCAAAACCTTGATTTCCTCCCTTAGCTAAGAAGGAATAGATCGTTGGAATTCCAAAAGAAAAAGGCTACATACCATAAACAAAAGAAAGAAAGAAGCAGCAGCTGGGCAAAAAAATGGCATTTGAGCTCAAATATAGACAAAAAAAAAAAACGGCAGATTCGTTTAGGGAGCTCAAATAAATCCCTAAATTCCAGCAGCCATATTACCGCAATGCCCTACCCCTCTTCAAAAACAGTCTCACACACATACACACGGAAGAAGAAACAGAGGCGAGAGAACGAGTAGCTGTTGGTCATTTTTGAGGTTGCCGTCGAGGTCCGAGCTTTGGTCCGATGAAGTTTCTGGTTCATCGAGGTCCCGACTAGAGTTCTTATTTGCTTTTGGACTCCCCAGCTGAAAAACTCTTAAACTCACCAAGCCAGATTCCTCTTAAGGTTCTTCTTTTAATTGCATACTACTTTATTATGTATACCATGAATAACATTTTTTATAGTTTTAGTTTTGAGCATTCTGGTTAATTGGCTTTGAACGTTCCTTGAAGGGTGTTAACATGTTGGCTTCATTTTAGTGTAATTAATTCTCCATTTGACGTTGTTAACTTGATGGCTAACGTGATAATTGAAATTCAAGTGAGTAAGAAGTGAAAGGCAGGACAATTTTGAAATTTTGGCATCTTTGAGTTATAAGTTTCAAGTATCTTCTTGTTTGTTCTTGAAAGGGGGTAAATGTTGACGGCTTCAAATGTTTCATTGCTTGCATATCATATACTTTATTGGGATGTGAAGAGATAAGATTACATTACTACAAAAGTAATGAAAAATAGAGGTTATTTTATTAAGAAATAGGCTACTAAGCAAATTAAAGTGGGTCATTAGTTAAGATATAAGTTAGGACATGAGGGTTTTTGGGCTTAGTCAGCAGATCACAAGAATTAGAATAAACTGGACCATTTCTTTTAGAGCAAACTACCCTCTATAGCCCCTGAAAATTTTAATAACCCATATTTTGGCCCACTTGCAAAAAATAGCCCTTCAGCCCAAACATATTGCATATAGTAGCCGAAAGGAATGAGCAACACAACACATGCACTTGTAGCTCAGTGGACAGAGCATCTGTTTCCAAGCTGAAGGTCGCAGGTTCAACCCTCCCTGCCGCGATAGAGCATCCCTTGTTTACCTTTTTAAATTGTATTTTGTACTTTTGGATCTGATAAGTATTAGCTAAGAATTGAATGAAATATGTAATGAAGGTCATATAAGAAATGTCTATTTTATATATTTTTTATATAATAACAGTCTATTTTTGTATATTTTTTGCATAGTGACAGTTTTGTATATTTTTTGTATAGTGAGAGCTAATTGTATATAAATTGTATAGTGATAGTCTATTTAGTATATTTTTATATACTAATAGTCTATTTTGTACATATTTTGTATAATGACAGTCTATTTAGTATATTTTTTGTATAATAACATTCTATTTTTGTATATATTTTGTATAGTGACAATCTATTGTATATAAATTGTATAGTGACAGTCTGTTTTGTATATTTTTTGTATAGGGACAGTCTATTTTGTATATATTTTGTATAGTGGCAATCTATTTGTATATAAATTGTATAGTGACGGTCTGTTTTGTATATTTTTTGTATAGGGACAGTCTATTTTGTATATATTTTGTATAGTAACAATCTATTGTATATAAATTGTATAGTTATAGTCTGTTTAGTATGTATTTTGTTTCCAATTATCACTTTCAGAAACATACTTCAATACGTAAAATATGTTTGATTCATCTTCTACGGAATGGAAAATAAAAAATTTATCATAGCCTCATTTTACATAAAATCAAACAGAGAGAGTAACAAGAAATTGAGGCTCAGATTTGTGTTTAACCACAGGCAAAAAAAGAGAATCCAACGACGCCATGGCTGCAAAAACCCACTGGGAGCATGCCCCCTACCAACAGCCTTATACTACAGCACACTTCCACTCAAAAATCATCATAAATTTATCACAAGAAAAATCAAGGATCCTCCGTGTAGTAAGCTAAGAAATGACAACAAAAATGCCTTTGATCAGAACTCTACTTCTTGCTCTTTTTCTCCTCTATCTTTCCCATTTCACAACTGGAAAAAAAACCAAACACATCATCTTCTTTGTTTTTGGTTAGCCAAGGAAGAAGTAAAAGCAATGGTACCAATCATGACATTGAGAAGAACAATAAGGACAATAGAAAACTCTCTCGTGTTATTGGACCCAATTGCTTTCCTGAACCAAAATTATGAGCAACCTGCAATAAGATGGAATTTAGTGTATCTTGATACAAGTGCTGACAGTTGTGTGAAAATTTATCGCAGGGCAAGGCACTTGCAAAATTGTTAGATGAAGACCCTGCACTGATGGAGAGAAGAAGCAGTGTGCTAAGAGGCTCGAACTGTACAAGAAAGCAAGAGATGAGATTGATTATGTAGCATGAGTACGATGAGATAACTGTGCGAGACCTTCTAATGATACCACAAATTCACGACTTGGGTGAATCGATGTTGCTGCTTGACCAGCCTAAAATTCTTTAATTGTTGTAGAAGAAAGACAGTAAGGAGAAAGAAAGGGATGGGAGGTGACGGCTAGGGCTTGTCATTATTTTTAGGCTATAACTTGTATAGGTCAATTTGTAGGCTACCGGATGAAATATATTTGGGCTGATGGGCTATAAATGAAGTCTGCTCTTTCTTTTACATTGGTTAGCACTCGAATACTCATGAATACATTAGTATGCTTTTAGTAACTGCTCCAATTGTTGACCCATTTTCTACGATAAAATCTCAAAATGTATGGGCCTCACTTAATTAATTTTAATCCTTTAGAAATCGAGGTGTGCCATTTAGTTGAATTTTCCATGGCCCTCGCAAAGTTAAAACGCGTACTCGATTTAGGCGCGTTATTTTAATAATATTACCTTCCTAAACTCGGGTGCGCATTTCATGTGACCCAAATCAAAATCTTAATAACGTTGAATAAAATGTGTTTCGGATTGCGGGTGCATTTCATGTGGCGCGATCAAAGACATATTTTAGACGACATTAAATCTTCTTTAAAATTAATTAAAAGCGGTTAATAAATCTAAATTACATCATAAGCTAAAACATGTATTAAAATCAGATAACAGGCCAATTGTAATAGTTTAAGCGACCGTGCTAGAACCACGGAATCCGGGGGTGCCTAACACATTCCCTCGGGTTAACATAATTCCTTATTCAGAATTTTTGGTTCGCAGACTTCAAAAGGAATGTCGAAATTTTCCTCGATTTGGGATTTAAAATAAATCGGTGACTTGGGACACTAATTAAACTATCCCAAGTGGCGACTCTGAACAAAATTGAATAAATAATCTCATTTCGAATAATGTCACTTAAATTAGAATAACTCTATTGTACTATCTTCGGGTGTGTAAAAAAAGAGGTGTGACAGACGTATTCCATAAATATTACATTTATTTTAAAAGAATTTTATTTTATTTAAATCTAGATACAGTGTTTCAAAGAACTATACTTATAGGATTTTAAATGTGAAAGAGTTTTATAGTTATATAGAGTAGTTTTTTTTTTCCTAGAGGCAAAGTAGTATTTAAATAATTTAAAAAGAAAAACAAAAGTTCCTAACATGATTGCATATGGTCATTAACTGAATTAAGTATGATAACATAATTAAAAAAGATAAATTTTATTTTTAATTTAAATTTAAATTTAGAACTTTATCTATAAATTCAAACCTATCTTTTAATTCAAATTCCGTGTGTGTGTGTGTGTGTATATATATATATATATATATATATATATATATATATATATATATATATATAGGCTAGTAACTATAAGCCAACTATTTGGCACTTCATTCTAACTTGAAGTAAAAATATCCATTAACTACGGGATTATTTTTGAACTAATTAGATGTGGCCAAATTATTACTATTACTACAATAAGTTTAAACTCCTGGTAAAAACTTATAAATAGCTACAAAATTTTATCGTATAAGTCTGTTGTTATATCATTTATGACAAGTAATTGTTAAGCCAACTATAGCCATAGTTTATTTAGAACTTAAATCAAAACTATTTATTCAGATAAAATATTTTATTTCAAATAATTTATTGTGATTAAAAATTAGTTTCCTACGATAAGTTTTAGCATGTAGCAAAAACTAATGGTTAGCTATGAAATTTTATTTTATCAAAAGATCTGTGGCTATATCATCTCGTCATGACAAATAATCATAGCTTTTTAGTCAACTATTGCCGCCATATTTTATAATTTGAAGCAAAAATACTTTTTTAACTACAATAATTTGTTTCAAAAAAATTATTGTGGTTAAAAGATTGTTGTTGCTACAATAACTTTTAATGCGTGGCAAAATGATATAATTAGCTACGAAATTATACTGTAGCATTAAGTTTATAGTTATTTAGGTAATTGTTGCCACGATAATTGGCAACTATAGCAAAAATGAGGAATTAGCTTTGTCAAATTAACTTTTGTGGCTAAGAAATTTTACGGATTTGTAAGAAGCCGCGCTATTTTAATTTTTGTAGCTATTACTAGGTACTAGCCACGAAATTTAGATTTGTAGCCGAGATTTCGTAGCTATAAATGCATTATGTTGTAGTGAGTCAGAGTGCTCATGATCGATAAAGAAGACTTAGGCAAATTTATAGCAACATAGCGGAAAGGATTCCGACAAGAGGGGAAATCAAAACCTTAGACCATTCTCATTCTTGCTTACAACCTGTTTATAGCTAGTCCTTAATTAATGCATTATTATTACGTAATATTTAGTTAATAAACACCCAAATTGTTACTCAAATATCTCTGAAGATTGAATACGTGAATTTCCGTGAGTTCAATAGCTGTGATTGATAGGTTGATTTCCTGTGGGATTCGACTCCGGACTTGTTAACCGGAATATATTTGCAGCGACCGCTTTGTCTTTTTATAAGGCATAGTTGGACGTGATCGGTTTTCCATACGGTGAATAATTTACCGTTGAAGCATAGTTGTTATCTGGACAAAAGAGTTTTCTGTTATTTAATTCTTGCTCCTACTCTTTGACAATGCCTGGCATGCATCTCTCTGAATGATATACTTCACTATATATATTTTATGCTCTTCTTGACTAGTAGCTCTGATATATCTCTTGCCAAACGGATTCTCCAGCTTACGCATTGGTTCCATTTAGATATTAAGTCAGTTGGAATGGACGTCACTGCATGTGCTTGATTTACATTGAGTTAAGATACGGGTCATTTAGGAAGTCCGAAATCGCTCTGTTGAACAATCCCATGATTCCTCGAGATAAAATTAAGCTGTTGCAATGCTAGTTGTTGTGGGAACATTGGGAGCTAAAAGTTATGGGAGAGGATTGAAGCTCATAGGCTATCAGTTATGTTGATGTCACGACCCGGATTTCCTACCATCGGGAGTCGTGATGGCGCCTACTATCGAAGCTAGGCAAGCCAAGTATTAAAACATTTTCTGATAATATCTCGACGAAATAAATAAAACGAGTCATTTAAATAAAATCGGAAGTCCTAAAAAAAACATAGATAAATGAAAACTAAATGCGGAAGTTTAAAAATACATCACTACCCATATCTCGTGTCACTAACTCACGAACTACTAAAGAGTGCTAAAAACAAGTCTGAATAGAAGTACATCAATGTTTGTCTCGGTACAAGGAAAACAAACTAATAACATAGAAGGGACTCCGGCCTGCGGACGTCAGCTAGACTACCTCGAAAGTCCCTGGACTGAAGTCAACTCCTGCTCGATCCTACTGCTGAGGTCCAAAAGCTGCTCCTGGATCTGTGCAAAGAGATGCACAAAGTGTATCATCAGCACAACCGACCCCATGTGCTGGTAAGTGCCT
>MU784229.1:32812-65610 GCA_026770625.1 Nicotiana glauca | reverse complement strand
CCCACCTTCTCTCGAATATCTTCATTCCTAATCTTATCCATCCTTGTATGCCCGCACATCCACCTCAACATCCTCGTCTCTACTACTTTCATCTTCCGGGTGTGTGAGTTCTTAACCGGCCAACACTCGGTCCCATACAACATTGCAGGCCTAACCACTGCTTTATAAAACTTACCTTTAAGTAACGGTGGAATTTTCTTGTCACACAGGACCCCCGTCGGTAACCTCCACGNATAACTGACCCAAGGTACTTGAAACTACTCCTCTTAGGGATGATTTGAGAGTCAAGCCTCACTTCCACACCCGCGTCCGTCGGCTCAGCCCCAAATTTGCACTCGAGGTATTTCGTTTTCGTCCTGCTCAACATGAAACCTTTAGACTCAAGGGCATGTCTCCAAACCTCTAGCATTTCGTTGACGCCGCGATGTGTCTCGTCAATTAGGACTATATCATCAACAAATAACATGCACCATGGCACCTCCCCTTGAATATGATGCGTTATGGCATCCATCACCAGGGCAAATAGGAAAGGGCTGAGTGCAGACCCTTGGTGCAACCCCGTAACAACTGGAAAATGCTCAGAATCGCCTCCTGCTGTCCTAACCCGAGCCTTAGCTCCTTCATACATGTCTCTAATCACCCTAATGTAGGCTACCGGAACCCCTTTAACCTCTAAGCAGCTCCATAAGACCTCCCTAGGAACCCTGTCGTACGCTTTCTCTAGATCAATAAACACCATGTGGAGATCCTTCTTCTTATCCCTGTACTGTTCTGCCATCCTCCTAATAAGATGGATAGCTTCTGTGGTAGATCGCCCCGGCATAAACCCGAACTGGTTGTTTGAGATAGACACCGTCCTTCGCACTCTCATCTCTACCACTCTCTCCCAGACTTTCATGGTATGACTCAGTAATTTGATACATCTATAGTTGTTACAGCTCTGGATATCGCCTTTGTTCTTATACAAAGGAAACATTGTACTCCACCTCCACTCATCAGGCATCCTATTAGTCTTGAGTATCATATTATACAACCCAGTAAGCCATTCCAATCCTGCGCTACCCACACACCTCCAAAGTTCAATCGAAATTTTGTCTGGCCCGGTAGCTCTGCCCCCCTCATCTTATGCATTGCCTCGATGACCTCATCGAACTCAATGTACCTACAATAACTTAATTCATGGGGGGTGTCGGCGTCCCTCAATCCACCTAGTACAATATCCTGATCCCCTTCTTCATTTAGAAGTTTATGAAAGTAGGTCTGCCATCTCCTCTTAATCTGGTCATTCCTCATCAAAACTTTGCCGTCCTCATCTTTTATGCACCTCACCTGGTCTAGATCCCGAACCTCCCTCTCTCTCAGCTTAGCAAGTTGGAATAACTTCTTCTCCCCGCCTTTGTTACCTAGTTCCTCATACAGACGAGCAAACACTGTCGTCTTAGCCTCTGTTACTGCCATTTTTGCCTCCTTCCTAGCTACCTTATATCTCTCCATGTTCGCTCTCTTCTCCTCCTCGCCAGTGCTCCCTACTAACCGTAGGTAAGCTGCCTTCTTCGCTTCCACTTTACCTTGGAAAATTGCATTCCACCACCAGTCTCCATTATGGCCACCGAAGAGGCCAGAAGCTAACCCCAATACATCTCTCGCCGCCTTCCTTATACACTCAGCCGTCGTCGACCACATAGTGTTTGCGTCCCCAATACTTCTCCAGGCTCCCATTTCCGATAACTTTCCTTATACGTTAGTTCAATAAACAAAACGTGAAATAATAATTCCGAGCCCACAAGTTGCTTGTGTGTCCTTAAGGAATTTAATCCCTTCACCGTTGCCCAAGGTTTTGGATTAATTCCTCCCAGGATAGAACGGAATAACAATTCTGCAATACTGACAATCGAAACTACAGAATTTCAGCGAACTTAACAGACGGAGCAAATCACACTCGACACTTATGTTTATTTGAAAATAATGCAACAATATAGAAAAGAGGGGAGAAATTTTCAGATATTTCCATGTCTTAAAAATGAGGCCAAGCCTCTAAATTTATAGACAAAGGAAGGATGAGATGGATAGGTGCAATCCAAAAGGTGCCTCTTCCATTTCCCATTCACACCCTTTAAAGAAAAAATGCAACAATCCCCCACATGAATGGGGAATGGGCATATAAAAACATGCATGAAAATACAGTGTGATTCTCAAGTAAGGATTAATCGCATCTGGATAAGTAGGTTTCCCTTTGAACTTTCCGTAGTAAACTTATGTCGGATATACTCGGTCAATAGATAGAATTGATATCTTTGAACCGTCGAGCTTTGGTGTATACCTAGACAACCATAAGTCACACAATCAACCCTTAACTATCTTTGGTTCTCATTGTTGTGTTCGTTTCAGCCATGAACACCACCTGGTTCATAAGTGCGTAGAGAACTGGCATTACAGAATTCTCCTTGAAGCGGCTTACACTTTACACTTACATAGGTTATTCCTAAACGTGTTATCACGTAGATATACCATTTGATATACCCTGTATCAAACTTAGAAACCATTAAAAAATGTCTTAACATTTATCCTTGTTACTGAACATTGTCTTCATCACGAGAATGGACTAAAATATTATATTTGACAACGTTGAACCGATCATGCATAACTTTGTTTTTGCTCCTTGAACCTAGATCTCGGACCTCCAAAATTCTAGGTAGAGTTACCGCCATGATGACTTGTCCTCGGCCATAGTCCCATTCCCTTAGATGATTTCTCAGCTCCCTCTCTAGTTAGGCCTTTTGTAAGCGGATCCGCCGCATTATCCTTTAATTTTACATAATCAATTATGATAATTCCACTAGAAAGTAGTTTTCTAACGGTTCTATGTCTGCGTCTTATGTGACGAGACTTTCCGTTATACATAACGCTCCCAGCCTTTTCTATTGTCGCTTGATTATCACAATCTATACATATAGGTGCCAAAGGTTTGGGCAAAAATATAATATCTTTCAAGAAATTCCGGAGCCATTCAGCTTCTTCACCGCCTTGTCTAAGGCTATAAACACAGCCTCCACTGTAGCGCGATCAATGCACATTTGTTTGGACGATTTACAATACATCGCTCATCCACCGACTGTTTAGAATCGGTTGAACCGGTGATCTAATTTTCATCACTATACCCCTCTATTATCGCGGGATACTTATTGTAGTGCAAAACATAATTTGGAGTATACTTCAAAACTCATTTCATTGTCATAAACGTTCAATGCAAACTTCCTCATATTGTAGACTAATACGCCTCGACTTTCGATTGCATATTATATTATTGACTACACTTAATATAGTAATAGTATATTATAACAACAACTGGAATGATTGGCATCAGTTGTGACCACAATCTTTTAATAAATAACACATTTATCAATCACTCCATCATTTTCAAGCATTTGTATGCTATTTATTCATACGTCTATATGATATGAAAATTATAACACCTTCATTTATGAAACAAATCCAACTTGCAATGGATTTTGGTCATGTTCATCGGTTGGTTCACCTCATTATAGACCAACGGATTAATGCATTCGTTCATGAACGGTCATATCCATACAAAAATGTACAGACGTATCCTTCAAAGTGACATCATTTCATAAAAGAACTAAACAATATAAATTTTTCAATAAAGAAAATGATCTTTCGAGAAAGGCACGTGACCAACTTCCAAATTAGTAGTTTCTATCAGCTAGTCTTCATTAAGACTAAACAATTGATGAATTTAACAACTACTATATCAATGGGGTTCAAAAATTACATTATTTAGACATTACGTCTAACATTGACTTTTGTCATGCATAAGCTCAAAGCCCCCACATTTTAAATATTTCATCAACATATCATCTACATATAATCAAAATAACGACTATATGACTTGAAGTATTCTTAATGTAAACACATTTGTTTACACTCATTAATTTTTGAAACCATTTGACAATATTATTTGGTCAAATCTCGTATGTCATTGTTTGGGTGACTTAACAAGTCGACACACCTTCTTTTTTTTTTCGGGAAGCACGAACCCTTCAGGTTATTCCATATAAATTTCTTCCTCCGAATCTCCATTTAACAAGGTTGTCTTTATGCTCATCTGATGGATTTCAAAGCCATACACACGACTAACGCTATTAACACCCGAGTAGATGTAATCCTCGTTACCAGTGAGTATGTATCAAAATAATCAAGACCTTCTCGTTGTCCAAATCATTTGACAACTAATCTTACCTTATATTTATCAATAGTACCATCAGCTTCCATTTCCCTTCTAAAAATCCACTTAGAACCCAAAGGTTTATTTCTTAGAGGAAGATCAACCAATTCTCAAGTATGATTACTTAATATGGATTCTATCTCACTATTGACTACCTCTTTCTAACATTATGCTTTCGAGCAAGACATTGCTTCTTTAAATGTTTGAGGCTCACTTTCCAACAAGAATGTCAGAAAATCTAGTTCAAAGGAAGTAGTTCTCCTTTGACGTTTACTACGTCTTGGATTCACCTCAATAGGTGTACTTTCCTTTACTTCTTCCCGTGTACGCTTAGATTTTCACTAGACGACTCACATTCCTTTTTATACGGTTAAATTCTCAAAAAATTCAGCATTATCTGATTCAATTACCGTATTAATATGAATGTCGGAATTTTCTGATTTATGAATTAGAAAACGATATGCCTTACTATTTGTTGCATATCTTATGAAAACGGAATTAACAGTTTTCGATCCAATTGTATCCTTTTGGTTTTAAGAACTTGCACTTTACCCAAATATCCCCCACACTTAAAAATATTTCAAGTTGGGTTTTATTCCTTTCATTCATTTTTCGTATAAATGGATTCCGTTTTGCTATGGGGAACTGAATTGAGTGTTCAGTTAGCTGTAAGAATAGCTTCTCCCACAAGATGTGGGTAAACCAGAACTTACAACAAGGTATTTTATCATCTCCTTTAAAGTTCTACTCATTCTTTCCGCAATTCCATTAGATTGCGCTAATGAAGGGGCAGTCGTTTGGTGAATAATGCCATATTCCAAACATATTTCTTCAAACGCCGCCTCTATTGCTTTGTAGAGCCAACCACATGAACTGTTGTTTGTGTCATAACAGAGTCAGAATAAATGGTGAATTTTTTAATCTTCAAACCAATCTGACACAATCAGAATTAATAAACGGTGAAGTTTTTAATCTTCTAGCCGAGTAATACCTGATACTGAATCTATTAAACGATGAAGTTTTTAATCTTCAAACCTTGTAATATGTGACACAATCAAATTTAATAAACGATGAAGTTTTTAATCTTCAAATCGAATAATAAATTAGAGTAGAAAATCACTAAGATCTTAATCTCCAAAACGAGTAGAAAGTCACTAAGACTTTAATCTCAAAGAACGAGTAGAAAATCACACAGATTTTAATCTCAAAGCAGGAGTAGAAATCACGAAGATTTTAGTCTCCAAAATTAAGGGTATAAAATCACAAGAATTTAATTCCCTTTCCAAATAGTTTTCCAACTAAACCATGAGAACACTTTAAACAGTTTGTCTCTTACTCTAATCATATATATATATATGTTCATCTTTACATATATTATATTCATGATCTAAAAAATACTCCAAGTATTACTGTAAGTCTAATTAACATATTACAAAACATTGAAACTAAATTTTCATATAATTTCAAGAATGCTACCAAACTTATATACCAACTGCTGATAGTTTTTCATTTGGTCAAAGGAATAACAAAATAAGTACATGTTATTCTCCATCATGCATATAATTCTTGATTTGTAGTATGATATGATAATAAGCATCTACACTATCGCTGGTAGAAACTTAGTTTCATAAATCACATGGGATAGAAAATCAAATAGAGTAAATAAAGCATAACCATGTATAGTTATCACTTTGTGATGAAGTTAATCCCACAAAGAGTCCAATGATTAGAAAGACCGGTTATCTTTCTCTGCGAGAAATGCAACTACTGAGTTTTCAAGTGTTTTATATATGCTGCCACTTCTTTATTAGAAGTTGAATATATTATTCCAGTAGACACAACTGTTGCCTTCGACTGGTGATTGACCAAGCAACAAAGGGAAACGACTTCAGGATGGTTTCCATTTCTGTGATTTGTGGCGCCTTTTGCCCAAACTATAACGGATGATCTTGGTTTCAACATCCTCATTTAACACGTAAGCCATCCTTTGCTATTTTTTTTTCTTGTGTCTTTCAAAAACATAATTACTAAACATGCCATAATGATACTAATCATAAAAATGGTAGTAACCTAATGCCTTTGTAATTCTATTATGAAGTGAACATATCGAATTAATAAATAATTGCGACGATTACAATTACCAGTACATGCTTCTGTTGCCAAGTGTACTGGACACATCTCCATGCCCTATTGGTATGTTTTTTCCTTTCATGCAATAGTCGTGGCTTGCACAAAGCCTGCGTGTCTTTACTATATTTATTACTCACTTGTTCTCCACTCCTTTGACAAATTTTAGAATAGTGACCAAATTTTCGGTTCTGGAGATTCCCCAATTTCCACGAACACAGAATTAGAATATAAAAATTAAATTCCTTAAGAATGTTGGTGTTCCTATGTTAAAAATCAGAAAATCAGAGAAGTAAACAAACATTAGTTCAATAAACAAAATGTGAAATAATAATTCCGAGCCCACAAGTTACTTGTGTGTCCTTAAGGAATTTAATCCCCTCACTGTTGCCCAAGGTTTTGGATTAATTCCTCCCAGGATAGAACGGAATAACTATTTTGCAATACTGGCAATCGAAACTACAGAATTTTAGCGAACTTAACAGACGGAGCAAATCACACTCGACACTTATGTTTATTTAAAAATAATGCAACAATATAGAAAAGAGGGGAGAAATTTTCAGATATTTCCATGTCTTAAAAATGAGGCCAAGACTCTAAATTTATAGACAAAGGAAGGGTGAGATGGAGAGGTGCAATCCAAAAGGCGCCTCTTCCATTTCCCATTCACACCCTTTAAAGAAAAAACGCAACCGATACTTCTTATTGAACAAATATCCCCGAAACTAGGCGGAATCTCCTCGAGCATACGACATTTCCACATGCATAAATACTGCATCCTTCCCACACACACACATTAGGATCAACACATTTTTCTTGCATCAATTTGTCTATAGTTTGGGATGGGATATCCTACATTGATGCATTAATAGGCACTGGAGGATTTCCTATAACAATTAATGTTGCACATGAGGCCAAGTATTGTACAGCAGCACCTATTGAACATGCATTGATGGGCTGATTGTTGGTGCGCGTGAATTCCACCAGCCTGCATCACAATTAAAACTCTATCCATCGATGGTAGTTTTTGAAAGATATACAAAAACTTGAAAAGGCTAAGATAACTTTCATATAGTGCAGAGGTTGCCCACCTTTTGTTTCACTTCCTAAAGCACTATTCTCATGCCCTTATCAACCTTTTGTTTCACTTCCTAAAGCACTATTCTCATGCCCTTGTAATCAATATCTGAGTGAATATTATCCCATCATTGCGGAGAGCCAGCAATCCCATGTATGTCTCTGGACTTGAGAAGGAACATATGATATGCAAACAATTCAAGCCAAGCCAAAAAAGAAAAGAGAGTATACAACAATAACAATTTGAAAGAACAAATCTTGGAATACATAACTAGTGTACCTTTTTGTATACAATAAGCATATAAAATGAAAGAAAAGTGGGAAATTAGACAAAATTCCTTGCATGCCTTCTGCAAAAGAAAATTACACTGGTCAAACTCCGCCACATAAAATGAAATAAAGGAGGTAATAAATTCATCTATACTCACAATAATTTGAAAGAACAAATTTGGAATACATAACTAGAGTACCTGTTTTATAATATAAGCGTACAAAATGAAGAAAAAGTGGGAAAATTAGACAAAAGTCATATAGTAATAGTTTCTCCATCACTTATTCACCACAATAGAATAAAAGAAAAAGGAATGAAATAGCACGAAGAATGCAATAGATATATGAGTATTCATCTTTAGCCTCTAAAGCAAATGTACTGACAAAGGAAATTGTACCCTGTCAGAAAAAAATAAATCATTTCAGCTATATCTTCAGTCTAATTCCAAACAAGGGACTTAATCCTGTACTTTCCCATCATTTATTCAACATATTTCTTAATCTTCAGAGCGGAATCTCCAAGTTGAGGGCTGGTCCGCACATCAATAATTTTTAATGAAACAATATCCTCGAAAATAGGCGGAATCTCCTCAAGCTTACAACATTCGCACAGTCGTAATTTCTCAAGCACGGGGAAAGGATTCCTCTCCAACCTCCCACTTAGACAGAGTCACTCGCTGCAACGTCAAACATTTGAGATTCTTGAAACAGTCTTCTTCCCCCATGTTCCATTCTTCTCCATCGATGATTACACCAATAAGGTTCAGCTCTTCAAGGTTGGGCAGTCTTGCAATTGTTGATAGTGAACTGGATGTCAGAGGAAGCTTATGCAACATCAATATTTTCAAACTCAAAGGGAAGTGAAAATCCCACAGTCGATTTTCCGCTACAGACGGCGCACTATCATTTGCGTTTGAACTTTCAAATTCTACATGGAGGGATGGTAGTTCATTTAGAAAGTCCAGTATCGGGAACCAATATCGCTTTGTTGAACAATCCCATGATTCCTTGAGATTAAATTGAAGCTCTTGAAGATTGGGAAACCTTTTAAAAATATCTTCTGTCTCTTTCGAATAGAAAAGTTTGAGTCCCCCTAATTTTCTCAGGGTCTCTAACTTTGAGTCCTCTGTTATCGATATTGGTTCATCTGTACCCAGATCAAAGAAAGAACAATCTCTTATGTTCAGCATTCGCAATTTTACAAGATTCCAAATTGTCGGTAGTAGTACCAAGACTGGTCTGTCATTTTTTACCACTAGCGTTTCTAGATTCCAGAGGTTTGAAAAAGACGAAGGCAGAAATTTAACTTCTATCTGAATGTATAAGAACCTCAAATGAACCAATGTGCATATTTTATTGAGCAAAGAATCATTCACCTTGATAAAAGAGTCATCCAGTTGCAACGCTCTAAGAAGCCTCCAATGTCTTATGTGACATTTATCATAAAGATGGTTGTCCAGCTCGCGTCCATTTATCAGCAAAGAATAGAGGTGTTTACCAGAATGCCTTTTCTCTTTGGAATTGAACGGAAAAAAATTGTTATGCCCAAAGTGCTCCTTATCATAATCAATCATCATTTGATGTGGCATCATATCTAAAGAAGACGATGATGGAACACTTGAACTTATAAAGTCAAACAACTTTTCCTCTCTTGCTTTTATCCAACAAAAGTCATGCACAAGATTATGAATTTGGCATGTCGGGTAATTACCCACCTCACTGAAAGAAATAACCAAGATACTGGAAAATAAATGATCCAGATAAACCTCCACCACTTCTTCCACACTCTTCATCTCTCTCTGTTCCAAAAACCTTCAGCATGCCATAAAATTTTCAAATACTCGACTGGAATTGCTTCGTCCTTCGAAAAAATTGCAAGGTGAATCAAGCTCATCTTTAGGTGATATCGTAAATGGTCATAACTTAATTCTATAGCTTTCATCACATCCACTTCATTTTGGAAAATAAAGGAATGCAAACTATTTAGAACATCAAGCCAATCATGCTTTTTCTTTTCCTTCCCAGCAATAACTCCAGCAACCAGATCAACTACCAAAGGAAGCCCTTTACAATTTTGGACTATTCTTTTACCAATATCCAATAGTTCATCAGCGAAACTTTCTTTTTCGAAGACCCTTTTCTGTAATAACTCCAAAATTTCTTCTTGTTTTAGCAATCAAAGGTCAAGAGGATCAATGTGGCATCGTGCATGCACAACCACTTTCTTATCTCGAGTTGTCAAAATAATTCTACTTCCTTTCTCAACTTTAGGAAAAGGTCTTGTAAACTCATCCCATGTTGTCTCATCCCACAAGTCATCTACGACAATAAGGTACCTCTTCCCAAATAGTTGTTTCCGTAGCTCATTTGCAACATCAATATCCTCACTGAGTTTCGAAGTTGAGCTAGTAACTTGATTAAAAATGTTCTCCAACAACTTCTTCTTGTCATATTTTTGATCTATTGTACACAATGCACGGATGTCAAAATGACGAGAAACTGACTTATCATTATATACTTTGTATGCCAAAGTAGTTTTGCCCGAACCCGGCATACTAGTGATCCCAATGACATCTATTTCTTTTGGTCCACTGGTGATATTCCTAATTATCCAGTCTGTCTCCTCTTTAAAACCTATGAATATTTGCTCAGCTGATGATGACTTTCTTTCAACTGGCTTATTGGGAGAGTTCACAACAATCTGGCTTCTGTACTTGTGAATCTTCTCAAGTAAATTGGAGACTTCTTCTTTGATAAGCATGATTTTTTTTATGGCAAAGGGAAGCAAGAAAATTAGATGTAAGAGACCATTATCTCGTAAAATAATTGAATCAATGACATCTTTTGCCTCATATGCCAAATTTAAAACACGTGCCCAAAGATTTTTATACAATTCTTGTTCAACATGCACGAAGATAGATCTTATGAATTCTAGATCTTCTTTCACCAGTCCAATTTCTTTCTTTATCAAAGCCATTGAATAAGAATTTGAATTGAGAAAATCATTTAAGTGTCTAAGTAGAAGATGCATGAAGAGTGATCCATCACTCATGGGGAAGCATAGTTGAGGCGAGTCTGGGGCTTTTAAGTAAACATGTTTGAGATCTCCTTTCAATAATTCAATATGTTGCTTCAACTCCAAAGTTTCATGGTTTTTCCATTGGTACTTTCTTCATTTCTTGAATTCTCTTCCAAGTCGCAAACTAGAGTTGATACCTCCCTGATAAGTTCTCCAACATGTGCTAGGAATTCAAACAACTTGCCATTATGAATAAAGTCCTTAGGCACATAAGTGAGAATGATTAATATGAACTCTATCATGATATGAATGTTTCGATCCCCTAGAGTGCTAGCGGAAACAACATTTATCATGTGCTCTTATAGATGAATCAGATATTCTCTAAGGATGTCCGGAGAGGTTTCTAGGAGCTGCTTAATAAAGTGTCCAACTTCTGCTGATGTTGAAGCATTCAAATTATCCAGATAAATCTCAACCACTTCTTCCACACTCTTCATCTCTCTCTGCTCCAAAAATCCTTCAGCAAGCCATAAAATTTACAAATTATGGACTGGAATTGCTTCGTCCTTCGGAAAACTCGCAAGGTGAATCAAGCAAGACTTTAAGGGATCGGGTAAGTGGTCATAACTTAATGCTATAACCTTCATCACGTCCTCTTCTTTCTGGAAAATAAAGGCATTCAAATCATTTCGAACTTCAAGCCACACACTCCTTTTCATTTCCTTCCCTGCAATGACTTCAGCAATCAAATCAAACACCAAAGGAAGTCGTTTACAGTTTTAGAATATTTCTTTTCCAACATCCACTAGTTCATGAGGGCAACTTTCTTTTCCAAAGACCTTTTTTCTCTAGTAACTTGTAACTCTCTTCCATTTTTAGCAATCGAAGGTCAAGAGGATCACTGTGGCATTGTAAATGCTTAGCCACTTTCTTTTCTCGAGTCATCGAAATAATTTGACTTCCTTTCTCAACTTCAGGAAAAGTTCTTGTCAACTCATCCCATGCTGCAGTGTCCCATAAATCATCTAAGACTATAAGGTACCTCTTCCCAAACAGGTGTTTCCGTAGCTTATCAGCAACATTAATATTTTTACCAAATTTCGAAACTGGGCCAACAACTTGATTAAAAAGTTTTTCCAGTAGCCCCATCTCGTCATAATTTTGATTGAATGTACACCATGCACGGATGTCAAAATGACCAGAAATTGACTCATCATTATACACTTTGTACGCCAAAGTAGTTTTTCCCGAACCGGGCATACCAGTGATCAAAATGACATATAGTGTTTTTGATCCACTGGTGAGCTTCCTAATTATCAAGTATGTCTCCTCTTTAAAACCTACGATTATTTTACCAGCTATTGATGACTTGCGCTCAACTGGCTTGTGGGGAGAGTTCACAACAATGACGCACATGTTCTTGGGAATCTTCTCAAATAAATTTGAGACCCCTTCTTTGATAAGATTGATCTTTTCTATGGTAAAGGGAAGTGAGAAAATAAGACGTAAGAGACCATTGTCTCTTACAATAATTGAATCAATGACATCTTTTGTCTCGTATGCCACATCTAAAATACGTGCCCAGATATCTTTATACAATTCTTGCTCAACATTCCCGAAGAAAGATCTTATTAATTCTAGATCTTCTTTCATCAGCCTGATTTCTTCCTTTATCAAAGAGACTAAATAAGCATTGCAATTGAGCAAATCATTTAAGTGTCTAAGTAGAAGATGCATGAACAGGGGTCCATCACTCATGGGAAATCAGAGTTGAGATGAGTCTGGGGCTTTCAGGTAAACATCTTTGAGTTCTCTCTTCAGGAGTTCAATATTTTCGAGCAAGCCTAGAGTTACAATATTTGTTTCATTGGTACTCTCTGCATTCTTTGATTTCTTTTCTAAGTTGCGAGCCATAGCTGATACGTCCCTGGTAAGTGCTCCGATACGTGCTAGGAATTTTAACAACTTGCCATTATGAATAAAGTCCTTAGGCACATCAGTAAGAATGATTAATAGGAACTCTATCATGATATGAATGTTTCGGGCCCCTGGAGCGCTAGCAGTAATAACATTTGTCATGTGCTTTTGTAGATGAATTAGATATTCTCTTAGAATACCCTGAGAGGTTTCTAGGAGCTGCTTAATAAAGCGTCCAAGTTCTGCTGATGTTGAAGCTTTCAAATTTGTAAGACATATGTGCATAACCTCCAACTGAGTTGGAATATTCTCCAAGAATAGATGTTCTAGCTTGAAGAGTCGAGAGCTTCCACCAATTTGATTAGGCCATAGGAAGCGTCCCACTCTCTTAGACATTAGTTGAAACTGAGGTAAGACATATTTAACAATCTCATGCCCAACGCAACCATTCACTATCAACTCGTGGAAATCTCTTATGTTGCCACATACACTCTGAAGAATCTCATATTCTGTCATGAATGGAGAAAGTTGTTCAGCATGATACTTGGAAAGATGATGGAGATTCAGAAGGAGGAAGTCCATCTCCAATATCAACTTTTCAGTTAGATCCACGTCAACAACTTTTTGAATTTCTTCATTATTTAAGCTCTCTATGAAATATAGAACATTAATAGAGAGTCCTTGCGAAAGGTAGAAAATGACACATGCCAAAAGACCAAACATTATATCAAATTCTCACAAAGAAAGACCGTTAATACTCAATATATTATGTTCATAGAGTTTGCGCAACTGGTTATGTATCAAAAATAAGCATGTCAAGAAAATGGTTTATCATGCATATGTTCAACTGTATTAAAAAAATATGTTCAGTTGGTCCCCACCCCCTTTAATTTACTAGATTATGCACTAAAAATAGGGATAGACGATTTAGTGAAGATTTTTTCTAACCATTTCGTGGAAGAGATGAATAGAGGTAACTGTCAAACATATAAACACAACCTCTAGAAAATTATAACCAACCAGGATTGATAAGATTTATAATGTTTAGTTGTTTATTTCTTTATTCTAATAACAAGATGTTTATAATTCTTTCTAAAAGTTCCATTATTTGTCATAAAATAGTGAATGCACGTCTCTGATAGCACTAACTAGCTCGTACTCGGCATTTATAACAAATAATACTGACTTATACTCCCTCTGTTTCCATTTAAATGACATACTCTCCTTATTAATCTGTTCTAAAAAGAGTGATGCATTTCTATATTAGAAGCAATTTTTACTTTAAATTTTCATTTTACCTACTTTATCCTTAATGAGAAGCTTTTATAGCCACACAAATATGATGGCTCCACTATGAATTTATCCCTTAAGCTTTTAGGACCACATGTTTCAAAATTCTTTATTTTCCCCCTTAAATTTTGTGTCAAGTCAAACTACATCATCTAAATTGAAATAGAGGGAGTAATTGTTAAGTGATTTGATAACATAAGAATATATATTAAATGAAAGTAATTTATATGCAGACACATGGCATGCATAAGTGATTTAATATATCAAGTCACAAATTAATCGGAAAGAAATAAAATAAAACAAACAAGAAACAGAATTTATCCGGCTCATGATATTAAGAGAAAAAGTAGTAGAGGCGTCAGGATTTCAATTTTTTTATGGCGACCCGGTCGGTCGTCTTAAGAATTAATGCCTCGATCCCATGTTAACTACTTTCCCCAAGTCTTTTTCTGCTAATTTGAACTGCCGGGATGTTCAATTTTGAGTTTCGGAGAGTTTTGGTACACTTAGTCCTTAAATGAGAGCTTAAGTATTGGAAAGTTGTCCGTAGTCGGATCACTGTGAAAAAGGCCTCAGAATGGAAATACGATGGTTCCGTTAACTCCATTAGGTGATTTCAGGGTTGGGAGCACGTTCGGAATGTGTTTTGGAGGTCCGTAGCTAATTTAGGCTTGAAATGCCAAAGTTTGAATTTTTGAAGTTTCCGGTCCGATAGTGAGATTTTGATCTGATAGTCGGAATGGAATTCCAGAAGTTGTAGTAGCTCCATCATGTCATTTTGGGATGTGTGTGTAAAATTTCAGGTCATTCGAACGTGGTTTGGTTAGGTTTTTTTTATCGAAAGCGTGTTTTGAGAGAATTTGAAATTCTTAGGCATAAATCATTAATTAATTCAAATTTCCGACGTTGTTTTAGATAGTTTAAGGATTGGTACACGTTTGAATGACGTTATGAGATATGTCTGTAGGTTTGGTTGAGGTCCCCGGGGCCTCGGGTGTGTTTCGGATGCTCAACGGAGCATTTTGGAGTTGTGATAAATTTGCAAAATTTTCATCAGCTATTGCAGACCATTTTCTTCTTCGCGATCACGTCCCAGTTTACGCGTTCGCATAGAGAAATTTGGAGAGGGGCCCAATTCCTTAAACGCGATCGTATGGATTGGTCCGCGATCGCGTAGCTCTGCCCCTTTCCTTCTTCGCATTCGCTGCCCCTCCTTCGCATTCGCGTAGTGTAGACTGAGTCGATGGCCCAGAGGCCTATTCCTTCTTCGCGTTCGCGTGTCCTCAGACGCGATCGCGTAAGGCCAACTCCTCCTCTTCTGCGATCGCAAGCCTCTTCTCGCGTTCGCGTAGTCCCTTTTTGGAGCCTTTATTTTACTCTACGCGACCACGGCCCTATTTTCACGATCGCGATTCATTAAACACCTGGGCAGTTATAAACATTTTTCAAAACCGAAGGTTAGCCATTTTTATCAAAACTCAAGCTTCGGAGCTCGGATTTGGGAGAGATTTCGAGGGATTCTCAAGGGCAATGATTGGGTAATGATTCTAGACTCCTTTTTGCTCATAACACACTAATCTAATCATGAATTCTTCTTTTAATTTCGGATTTTAGATGAAAAATTGCAAAAACTTCATAGATCGAATTTTTGAATTTTGAAAGAGGTATTTGACCTCCGATTTGACAGATTTTTATATGAGTAGACTCGTGAGAGTACGAGAGTTCTGAAAATGTCAATTTCATCCGATTCCAAGATGTTGGCCTGAGGGGCATTTTGGTCATTTTACCTAATTTCGTGTCTTAGCTTTGAATTAAATGGTAGAATCAGTTGCTTGAGATGTTATTTACGATATGTAATTGAATTGAATAGATTTGGGCCATTTAGAGTCGGATACTCATGGTAAAAGTGTGATTTCGAGTTGATTTTGGAGCCGGTTCGAGGTAAGTGGCTTGTCTAACTTGTGTAGGGGACCTTTCCCCTTAGGATATGATATTTGGTAGTTGAATGCCTTGTACGTGATGTGACGAGCACGTACTTGAGTTAATTGTTGAAAAATCCGATTTTTACTAAAAATATCTAGACTAAGTTTCTTTGTATCTAGCTTATTCTACTTGAAATTATAGCATGTGTTAGTTTAGAAAAGCATGCTTAGTTGATCTAAATTGCCTATTTGTTTAAGTTGTCTTGACTGTGCTACGTTAAGCATGTTAGGCTAGAACTATCTGATGCTTTGTATTTTTGTACTTCATTTCTGAATATCCTCTGGTTGTGCTTGCGCATTTACATTAGGACTACGGATGTGGGATTCCGGTAGCTCTCCCCCTTGTTTGTTTACTTTGGGATGACGAGTTAGATTCCCGGTAGATCACCCTGCACATTGATAGTTGGACTATGGGACGGTATCCCGGGAGATCCTTCAGATATACTCATATGATGGACTACGGGACAGTATCCCGGGAGATCCTCGGACAGTTGATGGAATGGGCTACAGGACGGTATCCTGGGAGACCCTTGTTATGGTTACTAATATTGAGGTGTTTACTCTATGTTACCTTATTTTCTGTGTGTTATTTGTTGCCTTGCATAACTTGTCTTATTTCCTAGTTGTACTCCTTATTTCTGTTCATTTTATACAGTTGTAAGACTTATTATTAAGTTTAATCTCAGTAGGGCCTTGACCTTCCTCGTCACTACTCGACCGGGGTTAGGCTTGTCACTTACTGAGTACCGCTGTGGTGTACTCATGCCCCTTCTGCGCATGTTTTTTCATGTGTAGATCCAGGTTCCTCCATCCAGGCGCAGTATCCTTGAGGAAGGGAGAGCTACGGAGACTTCGAGGTACATCTACTGCGTCCGCAGACCGAAGAGTATCCTTCTTTACTCTATCTTGTAGTGTTTAGCCTTCTATCGTACTCTTATTGTAGACATTTCTGGAGATTAGTGCATTTTACAATATTCCTTCTAGATTGTGTTTCGGTGAGTTTCTGGGTTTTAGGATGATGTTGTAAACTTCTGCGTTATTGAGTTGTATATGCCGAGCGACATTTATATACAGTTTCTTCTAGTTGTTCAGTTTAATTATTTAATTCTGCAAGTTATGTTGTGTTTCCGCATTGTTAGGCTTACCTAGACGTGGGGACTAGGTGCCATCACGACATGTTCACGGAGGGCGAACTGGGGTCGTAACAAGTTGTTATCAGAGCTCTAGGTTCATAGGAGTCACGGAACACAGGCCGATTTATTAGAGTCACGCTGATCGGTACGGAGACGTCTGTACTTATCTACGAGAGGCTATGTAACTGTTAGGAAATATTTTCACTTCATTTGATTCCTTGTCATGTGATATTTTGATATCACAATTCTAAACTTCTATCTTCTATTCTCTCACAGATGGTGAGGACACGTGCTACATGGGATGATCAGGCACCCGCGCTACCTATTGTAGCCGTCGGAGGCCGGGGCGGGGTAGAGGCTGAGGATGCACACGTGGTGCAGCGAGAGCACCTATGCGAGCTACCTCCGAGGTACCACCAGCAGATCTAGCCAGAGTTCAGGTACCTGACACGCCTAGTGTCACTACTACTCCAGCCCTTCAAGACGTTAGCTCAGTTCATGTCTATGTACACCACATTTGCCTAGGATAGGTTGCTTCCCCTTGCTGCAGCCACATCCCAGGCCGGGGGACGAGCCCAGACTCCCGCCGCCGCACTCCTGAGCAGAGAGTGCATGTGGAGCAGGTCCCAGAGATCATTCCTGTACCACCTACAATGCCAGTTCAGCCCGAGGGTGGGTTAGCTACTTCAGCTACTTCAGAGGATGAGCAGCGTAGACTTGAGAGGTTCAAGAAGCATGATCCTTCGGTATTCAGTGGACTAGCATCAGATGATGCCTTGGGATTTCTAGAGGAGTGCCACTGTATTCTTCGCACTATAGGTATATCAGAGTCCAGCAGGGTTTCCTTTACTGCCTTCCAGCTTCGGGGAGCCACCTATGATTGGTGGCGCACTTATGAGATAGATAGTCCAGCCGAGGCTACTTCACTCACATGGACCCAATTCTCCGATATGTGTATGAGAGAGTTTGTCCCTCAGAGTATCAAGGATGCATGGCACGTGGAGTTTGAGCATTTGCGCTAGGGTGCTATGACCGTTTCGGAGTATGCTATCCGTTATATCAGATTGGCCAGGCATACACCGACCTTGGTTGCTATAGTCCGTGAGAGAGTTCATCCATTCATTGAGGGACTTATCCTACCCGTCAGATCTAGCATGGATCGAGAGTTGGAGACGGACATTCCTTATCAGCAGGTAGTGAGCATTTCTAGGAGGATCGAGGGTATGCTCGTTAGGGAGCGAGAGGAGAGGGAGGCCAAGAGGTCTCGAGAGCTGGGCCACTACTCTGGTTCCCGTACCCCAGCAGCAGGTCATTATGGTAGGGGTTATATGGGTTGCCCCGTTCATTCAGCTCTTCCAGCAGCCAGCAGTGCTCCAGCTCCACCTAGACCTTAGGAGCCTTACTATGCACCTCCGGTTTTTAGCGCGCCTCCTGCGCGGGGTGCTTTCAGGGGTCATCCCGGCAGACCTGGCCCTAGCTAGTCACAGCCACCACGTCCTCCTAGAGCTTGTTTCCAGTGTGGTGATACACGCCATATGGTTTGGGACTACCTCAGACTTGGTAGGGGTGCATCTTTACAGACTGCTCAGCCACAGCATGCTCCTCAGAGTTCTCAGGCCATGATCACAGCTCCAGCTGCTACCCTATCTGCCCAGCCAGCTAGGGGCGGAGGTCGGGGAGGTAGAGGTCGCCTTGGAGGGGGAGGCCAGTCCAGATATTATGCTAATCCTGATCGTACCTAGGTTGTTGCTTTCGACTCTGTCATTACAGGTATTATATTAGTTTGTCACAGATAGACATCAGTTCTATTCGATTCAGGCTCTACTTACTCTTATGTGTATTCTTATTTTGCTTCGTATTTGGTTGTACCCCGAGATTCCTTGGGTTCTCCTGTATATGTTTCTACGCCTATGGGGGATTCTCTTGTTGTGGACCGCGTTTATCAGTCATGTTTGGTTACTATTCGTGGTTTTGAGACCAGAGTGGATTTATTGTTACTCAGTATGGTTGATTTTGATATTATCTTGGGCATGGACTGGTTGTCGCCCTATTATGCTATTCTTGATTGTCACGCAAAGACCGTGACACTGGCTATGCCAGGTATTCCGCGTGTTGAGTGGAGTGGTACTTTAGATCACACTCCCAGTAGAGTTACCTCTTTCCTTAAAGCTCAGTGTATGGTTGAGAAGGGGCGTGCTACGTACTTAGATTATGTGAGAGATGTCAGTACTGATACCCCGTCTGTTGATTCGGTCCCAGTGGTACGGGATTATCCCGATGTGTTTCCAGCTGATCTTCTGGGCATGCCGCCCGATAGAGACATTGATTTCGGCATTGATTTGTTGCTGGGCACTTAGCCCATTTCCATTCCTCTGTATCGTATGGCTCCTCTTGAGTTGAAGGAGTTGAAGGATCAGTTACAGGAATTTCTCAATAAAGGTTTTATTCGACCCAGTGTTTCACCCTGGGGTGCTCCTATCTTGTTTGTGAAGAAAAAGGATGGTTCTATATGTATGTGCATTGATTATCGTCAGTTGAACAAGGTTACAGTGAAGAACCGTTATCCTTTACCTCGTATTGATGATCTGTTTGACCAGCTTTAGGGCGCACAGGTGTTTTCTAAGATTGATTTGTGCTCAGGTTACCCTCAGTTGAAGATTCGGGAGCCAGATATCCAGAAGACTGCCTTCAGGACTCGGTATGGTCATTACGAGTTCTTTGTTATGTCATTTGGCTTGACCAATGCCCCAGCAGCTTTTATGCATTTGATGCATAGCGTGTTCAGGCCATATCTCGACCCGTTTGTCATTTTTTTTATAGATGATATTCTTGTATACTCTCGGAGTTGGGAAGATTATGAGAAGCACCTGAGGACAGTGCTTCAGACCTTGATAGAGAAGAAGTTATATGCAAAGTTCTCAAAATGTGAGTTTTGGTTGGATTCTGTGGCATTCTTAGGCCACGTGGTATCGAGTGAGGGAATTCGGCTGGATCCAAAGAAGGTAGACGCCGTGCAGAGTTGGCCCATGCTGTCCTCAACTATAAAGATTCGTAGTTTCCTTAGCTTGGCAGGCTACTACCGTTGTTTTGTGGAGAGATTTTCATCGATTGCGGCCCCTATGACTAGATTGACCCAGAAGGGTTCCCCATTTCAGCGGACAGAGGAGTGTGAGACGAGCTTTCAAAAGCTCAAGACAGCTTTGACTACAACCCCATTTTTGATATTGCCTGCTAGTTCATGGTCTTATACAGTTTATTGTGATGCCTCGCGGGTTGGCCTTGGAGCGGTGTTGATGTAGGACGGTAGGTTGATTGCCTACGCATCAAAACAGTTGAATATACATGAGAAGAATTACCCTGTCCACGACCTTGAGTTAGCCGCTATTGTTCATGCTTTGAAGATCTGGCGTCATTATTTGTACGGTGTGTCTTGTGAGATTTATACTGACCATCGGAGTTTGCAACACTTGTTCAAGCAAAAGGATCTAAATTTACGCCAGAGGAGGTGGTTAGAGTTGCTGAAGGATTATGATATCACTATTCTGTATCACCCGAGCAAGGCCAATGTGGTGGCGGATGCCTTGAGTCGCCAGGCGGAGAATTTGGGGAGTTTGGCATATTTACCAGCTTCAAAGAGGCCTATGGCGATGGATGTTCGGGCCTTAGCCAGTCAGTTTGTGAGATTGGATCTTTCAGAGCCTAATCGGGTCCTAGCTTGCGTGGTTTCTCGGTCTTCCTTATTCAATCGTATCAGGGAGCGACAGTATGATGACCCTCATTTACTTGTCCTCAAGGACAAGGTTCAACATGGTGATGCCAGAGATGTGACCATTGGAGATGATGGAGTATTGAGGATTCAGGGTCGGATTTGTGTGCCCAATGTTGATGGGCTTCGAGAGTTGATTTTAGCAGAGGCCCATAGTTCGCGGTATTCCATCCATCCGAGTGCCGCGAAGATGTATCAGGATTTGAGGCAGCACTATTAGTGGAGGCGGATGAAGAAGGATATAGTTGGATATGTATCTAGATGCCTCAACTGTCAGCATGTGAAGTTTGAGCACCATAGACCGGGTGGGTTGCTTCAGCAGATAGAGATTCCGGAGTAGAAGTGGGAGCGGATCACCATGGACTTTGTAGTTGGACTCCCACGGACCTTGAAGAAGTTTGATGCCATTTGGGTGATTGTAGATCGGCTGACCAAGTCCGCTCATTTTATTCCTGTGTGTACTACTTATTCATTGGAGCGGTTGGCGGAGATTTATATCTGGGAGATCATTTGTCTATATGGTATTCCAGTTTCTATTATTTCGGACAGAGTTACTCAGTTTACATCACGGTTCTGGAGGGCCCTTTAGCAGGAGTTGGGTACTCGGGTGGAGTTGAGCACAACATTTCACCCCTAGACGGACGGACAATCCGAGCGCACTATTCAGATGCTTGAGGATATTCTCCGTGCGTGCGTGATTGAGTTTCGAGGGTCTTGGGATTAGTTCTTGCCATTGGCAGAGTTTGCTTACAAATACAGTTATCAGTCCAGCATTCAGATGGTGCCGTATGAGGCTTTATATGGTAGGCGGTATAGATATCCGGTGGGTTGGTTTGAGACGGGTGAGGCCAGGCTTTTGGGCACAGAGTTGGTTTAAGATGCATTGGAGAAGGTTAAGGTGATTCAGGATACACTCCGTACAGCCCAGTCTAGATAGAAGAGTTACGCGGATAGGATGGTTCGTGATGTTTCATATATGGTCGGAGAGCGGGTTCTGCTTCGAGTTTCGCCTATGAAGGGCGTTATGAGGTTTTTTTGAAAGGGAAGTTGAGTCCGAGATTTATTGGCCCTTTTGAGATATTGAGGCATGTTGGGGAGGTTGCTTATGAGCTTGCCTTACCTCCCAGCTTGGCAGGAGTTCATCCGGTATTTTATGTTTCGATGCTCCGGAGATATCACGGTGACCCGTCACACGTGTTGGATTTCAGTTCAGTCCAGTTGGACAAGGATATATCCTACGTTGAGGAGTCAATGGCTATATTGGTCAGGCATGTCAGAAAGTTGAGGTTAAAGAACATTGCTTCAGTAAAGGTTCAGTGGTGGGATCAGCCGGCCGATGAGGTGACCTGGGAGACCGAGCAGGATATGCACATCAGCTACCCTCATTTTTTCACTACTTCAGGTATGTCTTTATGCTCGTTCGAGGACGAACGAATGTTTAAGTGTAGGAGGATGTGACGAACCGACTGGTCTTCTTAAGAATTAACGCCCCGATCCCCTGTTAACTGCTTTCCCCAAGTCTTTTTCTGCTAATTTGAATTGCCGGGATGTTCGGTTTTGAGTTTCGGAGAGTTTTGGGACACTTAGTCCCTAAATGAGAGCATAAGTGTTGGAAAGTTGCTCGTAATTGGATCAGTGTAAAGACGGCCTCGCAATGGAAATCCGATGGTTCCGTTAGCTCTATTAGGTAATTTCGGGGTTGGGAGCGTGTTCGGAATGTATTTTGGAGGTCCGTAGCTAATTTAGGCTTGAAATGCCGAAGTTTGAATTTTTGAAGTTTCTGGTCCGATAGTGAGATCTTGATCCGAGAGTTAGAATGGAATTCCGGAAGTTGCATTAGCTCCGTCATGTCATTTGGGATGTGTGAGTAAAATTTCAGGTCATTCGGACGTGGTTTGGTTAGGTTTTTGATCGAAAGCGTGTTTTGAGAGAATTTGAAGTTCTTAGACTTAAATTATTAATTAATTCGAGTTTCTGACGTTGTTTTAGGTGGTTTAAGGATTGGTACAAGTTTGAATGATGTTATGGGATATGTCCGTAGGTTTGGTTGAGGTCCCGGGAGCCTCGGGTGTGTTTCGGATGCTCAACAGAGCATTTTGGAGTTGTGAGAAATTTGCAGAATTTTCATTAGATGTTGTAGACCATTTTCTTCTTCGCGATCGCGTCCCAGCTTACGCGTTCGCATAGAGTAATCTGGAGGGGGGCCCAATTCATTAAACGCGATCTTGGTTAGCGATCGCGTAGCTCTTCCCCTTTCCTCCTTCGTGTTCGTAGCCCCTCCTTCGCATTCGCGTAGTGTAGACTGAGTCGGTGGCCCAGAGGCCCATTCCTTTTTCGCGTTCGCGTGTCCTCAGACGCGATCGCGTAAGGCCAACTCCTCCTCTTCTGTAATTTCAAGCCTCTTCTCGCGTTCGCGTAGGCCTTTTTCCTGGAGCCTTTGTTTTACTCTACGTGACCGCGGCCCTATTTTTGCGATCGCGATTCATTAAACACCGAGGCATTTATAAACATTTCAAAATCGAGGGTTAGCCATTTTTATCAAAACTCAAGCTTGGGAGCTCGGATTTGGGAGACATTTCGAGGGATTATCAAGGGAAACGATTGACTAACGATTCTAGACTCCTTTTTGCTCATAACCCACTAATCTAATCATGAATTCTTCTTTTAATTTCGGATTTTAGATGAAAAATTGCTAAAACTTCACAGATCAAATTTTTGAGGTTTGAAGGGGTATTTGACCTCCGATTTGAGAGATTTTTATATGGGTAGACTCATGAGAGTACGAGGGTTCTGAAAATGTTAATTTCATCGGATTCTGAGACATTGGCCTGTGGGGTATTTTGGTCATTTTACCTAATTTTGCGTCTTAGTTTTAAATTAAATAGTAGAATCAGTTGCTTGAGATGTTATTTATGATATGTAATTGAATTGAATAGATTTGGGCCATTTGGAGTTGGATACTCGTGGCAAAAGTGTGATTTTTAGTTGATTTTGGAGCCGGTTCGAAGTAAGTGGCTTGTCTAACCTTGTGTGGGGGACCTTTACCCTTAGAATATGATATTTGGTAATTGAATACCTTGTACGTGAGGTGACGAGCGCGTACTTGAGTTAATTGTTGAAAAATCCGATTTTTACTAAGAATATCTAGACGGAGTTTCTTTCGTATCTGCCTTATTCTACTTGAAATTATAGCCTGTGTTAGTTTAGAAAAGCATGCTTAGTTGATCTAAATTGCCTATTTGTTTAATTTGCCTTGATTGTACTACGTGAAACATGTTAGACTAGAACTATCTGATGCTTTGTATTTTTGTACTTCATTTCTGAATATCTTCTGGTTGTGATTGCGCATTTACATTGGGACTACGGATGTGGGATTCTGGTAGCTCCCCCTTGTTTGTTTATTTTGGGACGACGGGTTAGATTCTCGGTAGATCCCCCTGCACATTGATAGTTAGACTACGTGATGGTATCCCAGGAGATCCTTCGGATATACTTATATGATGGACTACGGGACGGTATCCCGGGAGATCCTCGGACAGTTGATGGAATGGGCTACAAGACAGTATATCCTGGGAGACCCTTGTTATGGTTACTGATATTGAGCTGTTTACTTCGTGTTACCTTATTCTCTGTGTGTTATTTGTTGCCTTGCATAACCTATCTTATTTCCTAGTTGTACTCCTTATTTCTGTTCATTTCATACTATTGTAAGACTTATTATTAAGTTTAATCTCAGTAGGGCCCTGACCTTCCTCGTCACTACCCGATCGAGGTTAGGCTTGACACTTACTGAGTACCGCTGTGGTGTACTCATGCCCCTTCTGCACATGTTTTTCATGTGCAGATCCAGGTAACTCCACCCAGGCGCACTATCCTTGAGGCAGTGAGAGCTACGAAGACTCTGAGGTACATCTGCCGCGTCAGCAGACCAAAGAGTCTCCTTCTTTACTCTATCTTGTAGTGTTTAGCCTTCAATCGTACTCTTGTTGTAGACATTTCTGGAGATTAGAGCATTTTACAGTATTCCTTCTAGTTTGTGTTCTCGTGAGTTTTCAGGTTTTGGGATGATGTTGTAAACTTTCGCGTTATTGAGTTGTATATGCCGAGCGACATTTATATACAGTTTCTTCTAGTTGTTCAATTTAATTATTTAATTCCGCAAGTTATGTTGTGTTTCCGCATTGTTAGGCTTACCTAGTCATAGGGACTAGGTGCCGTCACGACATGTTCACGGAGGGTGAACTGAGGTCGTGACAATTTGAACCATAGGTTAATTTGCCTCAATATCTTTTAGCTTTAGGTTCATTTACTAAAGTATGAGGTGAATAAACGTAAGTAGATGTGACAAAGCAAAGGAGGTAATAAATACAACATACCTCACGTATTTCAATGTCTTTAACCTTAGGTTCCTTTGGTGTAGTGGGAGGAGAAAGTTTCTGCAAATAAACACCAATAGCATCAAGGTACACCCCAGAACACCCGTAAAATCCCACAATAGCTAAATCGTCTTTCTTCACAAGTGAAAATGGGGTTCCACCAGCCTCACACCCAAATGGTCCATAATTCTTTGCATTAGTTATAAAACATAGAGATTTTATAACCGAATGGCCGTAAGAACATACAAATGTCCCCTTGATGCCTGTTAAATATTCCAACGCAGTTGCCTCAATAACAACATGAGATTATTGTAAATCACATATCATTTAAATAAGTACCAGAGTCGAGAATTTTGACAAGAATTCAGAAAAGTGCAAGAATGTCATATAAGTATTCGAAATCTGTGACCTAAAGCAAATTTGGACACTTAGTTGAATCCTCCCAATGCAAAGGAAATGGCAAACTTAAATATGAAGCAACATGTGCATTCATATCTTTGACTTGAAAGATGCTTATATAACTATAGATTTTATGCTATATACACTGGAAATGCAAAAAATTGCTACACTATTATATTAAGTTGAGATATAACGTGATTTTTCAAATCAAGATCCTGATAAGGTAACTTGAAGGCTGTAAGATGAATGGATATTCTACTATAACTGATTTAATTGTCTTAATAATTAATTCTTACATAATTTAAGCTCATTTCTATGACATGAGACAAGTTTAACTTGAGAAGAATGTTTCAATCATGAGAAATAAATATGTCGACCACAATTTTTTTGGACTTACCTTGTCTCTTCGACCTCCACTCCCACCAAACTTGGGTGAGTCAATCGTAGTACCTTGTTCAGTAACGGTTCTGAACATGATGGAGTCTATATAATCTCCGTGAGCAATCAATATTTCTTTAATGAGACTTTTCAACTTGTAATTCTATTCTGATCAACCAGTGCCTCCCCATGACTCCACCAATATTGTGTCGACTTGATCGTAACTCACTTGATTTCCCTTCACATACATAACAAATCAATGGATCCATTATCAAATTTTTATCTCAATATTGGTAATATTATTTTGCAGTGAAAAAAAACAGAATTAATATAGGCACAACCATGTAAAAGAAGAGAAGGCAAAGTGCCATTATTGGTATCTTTATGATTTGTAGTACATAGCTAAACTTAAAAAAGTTACTTCTCATAGAGTGTTAACTTTGTTACAAAGTAGTAATACATAAAATAATGAACAACAGATATGAGAAACAAAACATATAAGAATTACGCCATGCCTTAATTGGCTTTGATTCTTTTTAAGTGTTATTATTTATTATTTGGAATGAGGTCATGATCACTTGCTATTTAGGCTTAATTTGGTATATAGTCCGTCTAACATATTTCGATCAATACAGAGCAATCAAAATATCATAAAATGAAACAAATACAAAAAACACTATCTATAAGAAAATATTAGGTACGATAAAATGGTTGTTTAACTTTTAATGGGCCTTATGGTAATTTAAGTTTGAAGTTAGAGATCCTAGTTTTAGTATAGTATGTTGTTAAATAAGTTTGTCTATGTACCATATGTTTGTTGGAAAGATGAAACCCCAACTCAATTTGGACATTAATGGCGGAATAGAGTTTAAACTAGGAAGAAGAAGAAGAGAGAAGATGAAGTTAACCTAAACTTCGATATATCCTAAGTTTGTATATGCCTTTGTCTGATTTCTTCTGATTCAATCTCAGCCACACATCACATATTGGAGAAGGTAATCTTGGCCATACATCAAATCTGATGAAACAAATCACGGCCCTTGGTTTATTTAATTACTGGAAGCTTCTTCTCAGCTGAAGCTCACGTGAGGGAATAATATAGTTAGGATAAGCATTTTCTGTTATATTTGCACAAATAGATATAGGACAAGTGTCATAATATTTACTTTATTTCTTTATTTTTATTCAACATTCAATTGTATATATACATGTACAAACAATGAAAAAAATACACAGAAGATTTTCTCCATTGCTTGCTCGTCTCATTCAATTTTCATCTCAATATATTTGACAATTTCCTTCATGGTATCAGAGCAGTAAGCTCGATCCAATCTGCCAAATCCCAGATTCACCCTTCAACTCTTAGCAAGGAAAGATGAGCATAACTGGAGATGCCACAGCTCCGATTGGAGGAAATCCAATTCCTGCAAATCCTGCAATTCCTCCTAAGGCAGGAGGATATGACATCAATCACCCATATTATCTCAATCACTCGGATTCACCTGGAATGACTTTGGTCAACACTGTGTTTGACAGAAGAGGGTACCCAGGTTGGAAGAGATCAATTCTCCTTTCACTTTCAGCCAAGAAAAATCTTGGTTTCATCAATGAAGCTTGCAAAGCTCCAGCTCTTGACTCAGCTGATTTTGAGCAGTGGAGTTGTGTCAATGATATGGTCACTTCCTGGATCTTGAATGCACTGTCAAAAGACACTGCTGACAGTGTGATTTATTCAAAAACAGCAAAGGAACTTTGGGACAGTTTGGAACAAAGGTTTGGGAAGTCCAATGGTGCAAAACTCTTTCACCTGCAAAAAGAATTGTCAGGATTAACACAGGGTAATGCTGACATTGCAGGATATTTCACCAAACTTAAGAGGCTGTGGGATGAGCTAGATGCTTTGAATGTAATCATAACATGTTCATGTGTGTGTTCATGTGATGGAAAAGCAAAACTAACTAAGTCCTTGGAGGATCAAAGACTAATCCAATTTCTACTGGGTTTGAATGATGTGTATGCACAAGCAAGAGGAAACATTCTTATGATGAGTCCTCTACCTAGCATGGATATTGCATACTCTTTACTGCTACAGGATGAGAATCAAAGAGAAAGATATGCAAATGCACATCTCTCTTCAGATTCTGCATCCTTCATGGTGGCTGGACAGGGAATGCAACCAAATGCTCAAGTTTTTGCTGATTTTGCAGCATTCATGGCAGTAGGACAAGGAAGAAACATTCAGAAGTTTAGGAATCAAAGTCCTAAAGGACCAGTGGGTGGACAGAAATTCAACAACACAACTCAAAAGGCTATAAGGGGACAACAGAAATTTAGAGGGAAGAAAAAGTATAACCCTAACATATCCTGTACCTATTGTGGGAAGATAGGATACACTCAAGAAGACTGTTTCAGACTAATTGGTTTCCCTGATGATTTTGAGTTCACTAACACAAAAGGTTATCAGAATAATGTGAAGGCAAATGTGGCAGTAACTCATGAAGAAGATAATGGAACAGGGCAGAACAATGAGGGAAATAATAGCAATTTTGGTGGACACCATTTGAGCAAAGAACAGATTCCAGAAATGATGGATATGTACAAACAAGCAAAATAAATACAAGGTGGAGGATCAGGCATCAATGCAAATGCTGTGGCTGGTACTATTCTGAAATACTCAGGTTCAACATTTACTAGTTTAAAAACAGATTCCTGGATAATTGATTCTGGAGCATCAGAACACATGTGTTTTGACCCTAATTCTTTCCTGTTTCTCATTCTACTCCCAGTACCTTTGAACATTAATTTGCCTAATTCTTTCAAGGTAAGTGTTACTCATATTGGGAGTATATCAATTCTACCAGGTCATGTCTTAACCAATGTCCTTCATGTCCCAGATTTTAAGTATAATTTACTGTCTGTCCATTAGTTCTGTGTTCAATTTCATTATAATCTCATACTTACACCTAGTGGATGCATATTGCTGGGCCTTTAAATAAGGAGTCCTCAAGTTTTTGGTGAAGTTAGAGAAGGTCTTTATGTTCTAGAGCCTAGTAGTTTCAAGTTCAATAATAATGTAATTTCAGTTTCAGAAGCAAGAAATTCTAGTTCTAAGTCTGTTTTAAATTCAGAATTAATTCATGTCAATGTGATACATGATGTAAAGCTTTGGCATGAAAGGTTGGGACATGTTCCCTTTTCAGCAATGAAACATTTGCATTTCTTTCATTGTGACTCAAATTCTGATTTCATTTGTGATATCTGTCCTAAAGCTAAACAAACTAGAATTCCTTTTCCCATCAGTAACATAAAAACCAAGCATATTTTTGATCTTATACATATTGATACTTGGGGACCTTATAAATCTAGCACATACAATGGTTTCAAGTATTTCCTAACTATTGTGGATGACTACAGTAGAGGAATATGGACTTTTCTGTTAAGTGCTAAGAGCAATGCTTTTCCCATGTTAAAATATTTCCTGTCTATGGTGGAGAGACAATTCAATGTCAAAGTTAAGATAATAAGATCTGATAATTCCTTGGAGTTAGGGAAGGGGTCATTGGAAGCAGATTTTCTTGCATCAGAAGGAATCATACATCAGCTAAGCTGTGTTGCCATTCCTCAACAAAATGGGATTGTTGAGAGAAAACACAGACATCTCTTAGAAGTGGCAAGGGGTCTAATGTTTCAGTCCAGTCTACCAATATCATATTGGGGAGAATCTATACTCACAGCAACACACATCATAAATAGATTACCTTCCAAGGTCCTCAATGGTAAGACTCCTTTTGAAGTTCTTTTCAAGCAAAAGCCTAAATATGATCATTTGAGAAACTTTGGTTGTCTATGCTATGCCTCTACTTTAAAACAAGGAAGAAGTAAATTTGATCAAAGGGCAACTGCTTGTGTGTTGATTGGATATCCTTTGAATCAGAAATGATACAAGCTATTAGAACTAGAAACCAAGAAGGTTTTTGTTTCTAGAGATGTAAAGTTCTTTAAATCACATTTTCCATTTGCTAAACTTAAGCCCAGTCACAATCCTATCTTTTCAAACTCACCACTTTCTTTGGATCCTACTCAACAGACACATGAAGGAATATCAACTAGTGAAGTTGTGGAGGATAACAATCCATCCTTTCCTACCTCACCTCATCTCCACCCTCATTCTCCTGGTCCTTCCACTCCTTCCTCCACACCCTCCTCTTCTCAATATGATTCACCTGTCCCTCACACCAGTCTCAACATATATCCAATCTAACCCCCTAACCCTGGACCTATGCAAGATGTTTCACTAAGGAAGTCTGCTAGAGTTGTGCAATAGCCTGGATATCTTAAGGACTATGTTTGTAACAACATCATGTTTACTGACTTGGAGAGGGCCTGTTTTTCTCTGCCAACTAGACCTAGTGCATATTCTTTCTCTTTTCTCACTATTAGAAATCAACACCTGATCCAGTCCCTATCTAATTTGAATGAGCCAACCAGTTATCAACAAGCTTCTCAACACCCAGGTTGGAGACAAGCTATGGAATCAGAAATTCAAGCACCACAGGACAATCACACTTGGGAAGTGGTGGTGCTTCCTAAAGGTAAGAACCCATTATCTTGTAAATGGGTTTACAAGGTCAAACATTTATCTGATGCCACTATTGAAAGGTTAAAAGCAAGGCTTGTGGTAAGGGGGATATCCAAAGAGAGGGGATAGACTACAGTGAGACCTTTTCTCCTGTAGTCAAGATGACAACCATAAGATGCCTTCTTGCTGTTTCAGCAAAAAAGGATTGGCCTATCTCACAATTAGATGTGAACAATGTATTCTTGCATGGAGATTTACAAGAAGAAGTATACATGAGGTTTCCAACAAGACTTACTCCCCCCCCAGTCCTTCTCATGTTTTCTTATTGAAAAAATCTTTATATGGTTTGAAGCAAGCTTCACGGCAGTGGTATGCTCGGCTTGCAGGGGCTTTAAGTTTCAAAGGATACTCATCTTCCTTAAATGATTATTCTTTATTTTTTAAGAAAAGAGATGGTCTTGCATCAATTTTAGCAGTATATGTTGATGACATATTACTGACAGGGGACGACTTGCAGGAAATTCAAAGTATCAAAAAATTTCTCAATTCACAGTTTAAAGTCAAGGATTTAGGGGATATACATTATTTTCTTGGACTTGAGGTTTTGCGAGTAAGTAATGGATTTATCGTCAGTCATAGAAAGTTTACCTTAAACATACTCAAGGAGTTTGATGTATCTCATTTGCCCCGTGCAACTTCTCCTCTGGATCCCTGCTCCAAGCTTCAGGCAGATGAAGGTACTCCTATGGAAAATCCCACTTTATTCAGGCATCTGGTTGGGAAGTTGAACTATCTCACAAATACAAGGCCAGATCTCTCATTTTCTGTCCTTACTTTGAGTCAATACATGCACCGCCCTTGCTAGTCACACCTCTCTGCTTCTTTACGAGTTCTCAAGTATCTGAGCACTGATCCTGGCCAAGGAATTCTTTTGTCCTCTATACTAGACTTCTCTCTTCTTGCATTTTGTGATGCGGATTGGGCTTCTTGAAGAGACACTCGACATTCAGTGAGTGGTTTCTTCATCACTTTAGGGGGTTCTCCCATTTCATGGAAATCCAAGAAACAGGTCTCCATTTTCCTTTCTTCAGCAGAGGCGGAGTTCCGCTCCATGCGCAGAGTCACTGCTGAACTCACATGGCTTGTACGTCTTTTTGCTGACCTTTCTGCTCCTCTTATCCTTCCAATCACTCTTCACTCAGACAGCAAAGCTGCCATTCACATTGCTCGCAACCCCGTCTTCCATGAACGCACAAAACACGTCGAACTTGACTGCCATTATGTGCATCAGCAATTTCTCTCTGGCTTGATTACCCTTTCTTTTCTTCCATCTAAAGACCAGCTAGCTAATATATTTACCAAGCCCCTTTCTGGGGTTTCTCACAAAGGTATTTTGAGCAAGTTGGGGGTCGCTACTCTCCCCTCCAACTTGAGGGGGGATGTTGGAAATATGAAACCCCAGCTCAATTTGGACATTAATGGCGGAATAGAGTTTAAACCAGGAAGAAGAAGAAGAGAGAAGATGAAGTTAACCTAAACTTCGATATATCCTAAGTTTGTATATGCCTTTGTCTGATTTCTTCTTATTCAATCTCAGCCACACATCACATATTAGAGAAGGTAATCTTGGCCACACATCAAATCTGATGAAACAAATCACGGCCCTTGGTTTATTTAATTACTGGAAGCTTCTTCTCAGCTGAAGCTCACGTGAGGGAATAATGTAGTGAGGATAAGAATTTTCTGTTATATTTGCACAAATAGATATAGGATAAGTGTACATAATATTTACTTTATTTCTTTATTTTTATTCAACATTCAATTGTATATATACATGTACAAACAATGAATAAAATACATAGAAGATTTTCTTCATTGTTTGCTCGTCTCATTCAATTTTCATCTCAATATATTTGTCAATTTCCTTCAATGTTTCACATGCAATATATCGAGAGAGAATCCATGAAAAGTTTTAGCAAGCATGTCAGCATGCTTGTGATAGAGATCATTTTGGCATTTGTTTCAAGGATTGACATACCCGTGGTTGGAGACGATAGTAAAGGCAAAGGAGGTGCTAGCGGGAGTAACAATAGCGATGGAGGCAGTCAAAGAAAGACAATCTCTCCATACGATATAACATCTAATGACAATCTTGGGATACTGATAACACGGGTACAATATAGGAAAAATTATGATGAATGGGCTAGCCCTCCTAGCGGGCAAGGACAAAGTTTGGTTTTAT
>MU784229.1:0-30899 GCA_026770625.1 Nicotiana glauca | reverse complement strand
TATTTGCACAAATAGATATAGGACAAGTGTACATAATATTTACTTTATTTCTTTATTTTTATTCAACATTCAATTGTATATATACATGTACAAACAATGAATAAAATACATAGAAGATTTTCTTCATTGTTTGCTCGTCTCATTCAATTTTCATCTCAATATATTTGTCAATTTCCTTCAATGTTTCACATGCAATATATCGAGAGAGAATCCATGAAAAGTTTTAGCAAGCATGTCAGCATGCTTGTGATAGAGATCATTTTGGCATTTGTTTCAAGGATTGACATACCCGTGGTTGGAGACGATAGTAAAGGCAAAGGAGGTGCTAGCGGGAGTAACAATAGCGATGGAGGCAGTCAAAGAAAGACAATCTCTCCATACGATATAACATCTAATGACAATCTTGGGATACTGATAACACGGGTACAATATAGGAAAAATTATGATGAATGGGCTAGCCCTCCTAGCGGGCAAGGACAAAGTTTGGTTTTATAGTCTGGATGATCAGGAGACCAAATGAATGAAGTCCCCAGATCTTGATGATTGGTGGAACATCAACTAGTTGTTGGTGTCCTGGATTCGAAACACAACTCATATGGAGGTGGCTGAAGATTTGTGGAGAACTACTAGAAAACGTTTTTCAATCTCTAATGACCTGAGAATAAAACAATTGAAGGCTAAACTTGCAAAGTACAAATAGAAGGGTATGGCCATATTTAATTACTATGAAAATACACATGCAATCTTGGTGCGATCTTAGAGAAGAAAAGGGAGAGAAGAATGTGCATCTTTTCCTCATGGGAATTGATGAAACATTGTATGAGACAGTAAGGTCGAACTTGCTCCCTCAAGATCTGTTGCCAACCTTGAACTGGGTTTACTTAAATCTGGTGCAAGATGAACGTGTAAAAATGATCGCTTGAGGATCAAACGCAGTGGCAGATGTAGAATATACCTACTGGGTTTCCGGAAACCCAGTAACTTTTGCGTAGACTCTGTATTTTTATTAAAAAATCTATTAAATATTTATAAATATATATAAAAATCTATTAAATATTAATAAATATATAACTGTGAACCTAGATGTTATTGTATATTAATTTGATATTACAATAGGAACCAATAAACTTCAAATCTTGGACGAGCACGGTTATGATATGGCCTTTACTGTGCAAGGTGAGCCCCCTACAGAGGTCGAAACAAAAGGAAAGAAAACAAATGACATGCTCCTATTGTAAGTGCGCATGGTATGATTCCAAAAATTATTTTCAGCTAATTGGATTCTCAGAATGGTAGGGAGATCGGCCTCATAGTAATGGCAAGATTGGTGGACGTTGTAGAGGACAACAACAATAGATGGGTGGAAAGTCAAATCAAGTAATGATAAGTCTAGAGATCCTTTTCCATCCAATGACTCGCCCTGAATGTAAGAATTTTTAAAAAATGACTCACTTTCATCAAATGTGACATCGGCTAAAACAAAAAACTTCTTGGTTGATGGTTGGTAACACTTATATCCTTTTTGAGTAGGAGAATATCCAATAAAACACACTTAAGAGTACGTGGATCTAATTTGCCTCTATTCTGAGAATGAATGTGAACATAGGCTGCATAGGCAATACTCCCAGAGATTCGAGGAATCGATTTGCTGGAATTTTTGAAATTCGGGAACAAACACCTAAGAGTATCAAGTGGGCTCTTAAAATTTAGAATTCTTGATGGTATTCTGTTACTAAGATATGCAATAGTTAGGGCAGCTTCCCCCAATACCGATTTGGAATCTTTTTGTGAAACAATAGTGATCTAGTAATGTCAAGTAACAAACCGTTTCTTCTCTCCACTATTCCATTTTATTCCATTTTGTTGAGGAGTATGGACACATGAAGAATCATAAATAATTCCCTCATTTTTGAAGAAAACAGAGAGGTTTTGATTGAAGTAATTCTTGGCATTATCAGAACGGAATCTTTTAATTGTCACATCAAATTGGGTTTTAACCAGATTACAAAAGGTAGGAAGAACGTGGCTGATGTCTGAATTTTGCTTTAACAAATAGATCCACGTTACTCTTGTACAATAATCAATGAATGACACAAACCATCTAGCACCGGAAATATTAGGAATGTAAGAGGGTCCCCAAATATCACTATGAATAAGAGAAAATGGAGTTTGACATCTTTTGTTGCTTATTGGAAAGGAAACACATTTATGTTTTGCAATTTCACAATCTTCACAATGAAAAGACTCAACAACCAAATCTTTGAATAAAGATGGAAACATTAGCTTGATTACATAAAAACAAGGATGACCTAAGCGACAATGATAGAGCAAAACTCTCTCTTTATTGGACATAACAGATTCAGACAAGAATGAACTAGATAAGGAATTCTTAATTGTATCTCCACCATTGTGAAAATCCAGAAAATAAAGACCACCTTTCTCACTAGCACGACCAATCATCTCCTTCATGTCATATTTCTGAAATGCACAATATGAAGAGAAAAAGGTTACCTTGCATTTGGAATCTTTGGTGACTTTGTGGACAGAAATGAGATTTGCAAATAACTTTGGGACATGAAGAACATTCTTAAGTATCAAAGACTTTGCCAATTGTATGTCTCCTTGGCCAGCTACAGTAATAACTGAACCATCGACTATAGTTATTTTTTTATAGCTAGGGTAAGGTGAATATGATATAAAGAGATGTGAGGGATAAGTCATATGATCAGTTGCCCCGGAATCAACCATCCACATTGGAGAAAATTTATCTCTAACATTAGCAATAAAAGTGGAAGAAATACCTGCAAAGGCCATTGAACAACTACCTGCCGAAGATGATATCTCCATAGATTCCAGCAATGTGTTCAATTTCTCAATATCTTCTTTGTTGAATCCTGGGACTAATGAATTTTTTTCATCAATCTGAGGACTGCTAGCAATGTGTGCCTACTTTCCATCAAAAGCATTTTTGGTTGGAGGTTTACCATTGAGTTTCCAACATTTCTCTCTCTCTCTCTCTCTCGTGTGCCGGTACTTTTTGCAATAAATGCAGCAAAGACTGTCCCTGTTGACAAGCGGTTTGAATGAACTTGCGGGCTTGACGGTGCTCTCCAATTGTGAAACTCCAAACTCCTTTTTATTTGTCCCTTTTGTCATAAGAGCTTATCCTTCATTTATTTGAGTTTCAATCATAACATCTTCCGTCCTTCCTCTGTCCGTATAATGGCCACTATCTCATTCAATGATGGCATATCTTCTTTTCCTAAAATTTGCACTCGTACAACATCAAATTCTGCATTTAACACTGCAAGAAAATCATAAATCCTTTCTTTTTCAATAAATTTTTTCAAAATTACATCATCGTTTGTGCAGCGCATTTTAATGCATTAATAGTGATCCATCTCTTGCCATAACCCCTGCAAAAGGTTAGAATATTTAGTGACAGATCGAGCTCCCTGTTTTGTTGCAGATAATTTTATTTTTATTTCATGGATCCTAGCAACATCATGAACTTTAGAGTATGTCTCCTTCACTGCATCCCAAATTTCCTTAGCAGTATTAAGAAACATAACGGTATCACTAATTTCTGGAAGCAAGGAGTTCCATAACCATGACATCACCATTGAATCATGTTCATCCCATGTATCAAGCTTAGGTTCTTCTTTGGATGGTCCTGTACCGAGGAGATGTCTTAATTTCCCTTTACCTTTTAGAAAGGTACGAATAAGTTGAGACCATTTTAGATAATATTTCCTATTCAACCGATAAGAGGATTGAATATTTTGTAAATCTCCAGTTGAAACTGTAGAGCTATGCTTTACAGTGACAGAAATGTTTTCAGATACTGGAATATTCGCCATAGTACTCATTTCGTACATGGTTTCAACCCTTGGGCGGATAAAGAGTACAAATGTGATGAAAAGATGGATGAATGAAAAGAAAATCAGTCGGTAATAAGCCTAATGCTTTGATACCATGTGGAAAGAGTAAGAGACTTAGAGCTGTCAATATGGGTCGGGTCGGGCTAGCCCAACCCAACCCACGTGGGCTTTAGCAATTGACGGGCTGGGCTGGGCTAGCCCACCAATTTGATGGGCCTTGTAATGGTTAGCCCACCCCAGCCCTATGTGGAACGCAATCCCCCACGGGCTGGCCCATTATTTTAAAAAATATAATTTTATATTTTTTTCTTTAAGTTCTGTCCTAAAAAAAGATAATTATTTTAAAAGTTAAAAAATATCGTATTGGAAAAAATTTGCAAAACTTAATAACTTTTTATATTATTCCAATATATCACAATAAACACTACAAAAAAGTAAAGTACAAGACTATATTTCATTCATTAAAAGTCAAAACTTAAAACAAACTATTCAAGAGAACGTTCATGATGCTTATGAGATATCCAACACATCATATTCGTCAAACACATTTGAATCCGCTTGTAAGGTTGTCTCAGCATCTTCACTTTCATCTACAATTCATATGCAATATTAATTAATTAAATATTAAAAATAATTCAATTTTAAAAATTAATAATATTTAAATTCACATAAAAAAATATTAGCAGTTTGTTTGGGAAAACCTGTGCAACCAATTTTGAGTAGTAACAAGTGTTTGGACATTTTCATAATAATTGCAACTTTTGTACTTTGTAAGAACACACTACCAATGCTAAATGTTGATTCCGATGCTACAATGGTAATAAGAAGACTAAGTATATCACGCACCATCATTGAAAGATCGGGATATTTTCTAGAATGTTCCTTCCAATACATGACAACATCCATCTCTTGAAACTTCTCAATATCAAGTTTTGGTAACATGACAACATCCTCTTAGTAAAGATCCAATTCCGACTTTCCATCTCTAAAGGCAATATACTTTTTATTTTTTATATATTTTAAAAAAAATATTTTATTAGGCCCACGGGTCGGCCCGACCCACCCTCAGTCAAGCCTCATGGGCCACGGGCTTACTCGGGCCGGGCTTCAAAGCCTCATATTTAAACGGGCTCCAAAAATTCTAGCCTAGCCATGCTAAATTACGGGTTGGGCTGGACTAGCCCGACGGGCCAAGCCCATATTGACGGCTCTAAAGAGACTTGAATAATTTCATCCATATTTTTGAATATCATATACATGGCTTTATGTACAAGAAGAGGTTAGAAACAAAATCCCATAAAATCCGTGATTATACAAAATAAAATAAAATAAAGTATCAAAATTTGATATGAAAAGATCTTAGAGAATCAAAACTTGATATGGACAAATCTTAGAGGATCAAATCTTGATATGGAGAATATCTTCTTGGAAATCCTCTATCATTTAACAGGAATAAACACCGAATCCAATTCCGAATATGAATGCAAATCCAAAGAGAATAGGATTAGGCCATTGGGCCTTTGGCTGGACAACATGGGCATGTGCCCAACAAGCTCCCCCTCCATCCAAGAGGCCAAATGTGTCTTCAAGTAGAGGAACTATTGACAGGCTTCATGCCTGCCAATTTTCTGCAAAATTCATGTTTATCTGCAACCACCGCCTTTGTGAGCATATCCGAAGGATTTTCATGAGTGTGTATCTTCTCAACCTCAAATAATTTCTCTTCCAAAGCCATTCTTATCCAATGATAATTTCTCGTCGTTCAATTGTTGCTTTACTAGCTTCCGCATGACACTTAAATTTTTTCGGTCCTAACAAGTGGTATCAGAGCGAGGTTCAAGACATGTTCATTTTGGTGGGTTCAGTTCTAGTTGCAACCTATTTGATGATAATCATGATTTTTGTCTGAGAAATTTGACCGGAGTGCTAAGAACGTTGAGACAAACTTTGTGGTGGAGATTTGGAGATGCGACCTATTGAAGGCTATGTGCAGAAGGTAAATCAAGTTTATTTTGTCAGAAAATTCATGAAAAGGGGGAAAATTGTTAGGGGTTTGTCCATATTTTCTTACCATAATTGGTTTTCCTATCTCATGAACGAAAGGACAACATACTTACCATAATTGGGTTTTTCTTTTCCTAGAAAGAAAATATAATTTTTTCATATTTGGCTAGTCATTTTTCTTGTAGGAAAAGGTTTGGAGTTCTATAAATTGAAGATCCATCCTTCTCATAATATTTAAGCAATCCACTATAATAAAAAGTGAGTATAAAATATCGAGAGAACAACCTCACGAAGAGGCAAATACAAGTGATACATTAACACTTGTCCCATAAAGTTGTCCCCCTAAATACGACTCTCAAATCCCATATGGTTATATTGTGGATGCTACTGAATGAGAAGAAAGATCCTCAATTTATAGAAGTTCAAACGTTTTCTACAAGAAAAAGGACTAGCCAAATATGGGAGATTTATTTCCTTCTATAAAAAGGAAAACCTAATTATGGTAAATATGTTGCCCTTTCCTTCAAGAGATAGGAAAACCAAATATGGTAAGAAAATCAGGACAACACCTAACACAACTTGCATAAGAGAGAAACATATTGAGATTTTCCCAATGCCTTCGTAAAGAATCTGCCAATTGCTAAACACATAAAGTTGGTACAAATATTTCATTTACTATCTCGTCACTAATAAAATAACAATCCATTTTAATATGTTTGGTTCTTTCATGAAAGACTGGATTCTTGGCTATGTGCAATGTTGTTTGACTGTCACAAAGAAGACGAATATGAGAATTCCAAGTCACTCCTTGACTAGACAAAATTTCATTTAACCATTTCAGCTCACAAATCGTCATTGCCATAGAATGATATTCGGCTTCTACCGATGATCGAGACATGTTATGCTTCTTCTTAGTATTCCAAGATATCAGTGAGTCACCTAAAGAGGCAAACTAACCTAACCTGTGAGTGAGCATTAAGTCAAAGGACAACCTGTCCAATAAGAATCGCACCATCCATAGAGACGCAAATCACATTTACTACTCAACAAAATGCCTTGTCTTGGATTCCCCTTCAAGAAAAGTACAACCCGCAATACTTCTTGCCAATGCTCTTCTTTCGGTTGCTGCATAAACTAGGATAAAACATAAAGGCAATAGGGTGATTCTAGCTATGTGACGCAAAGATAGATGAGTCATCCTACCAAACAATGATAACGTTCTTAGTCATCAAAAACATGTCCTCTTGTCGAGGCTAGCCGATGATTCTGCTCTAAAAGCACTCCCACATGCTTAGAACCCAATAATACATTCTCTGAGATAATGCATATTTATGTTGGCTCAAGAAAATGCCATTGGAGTTTTTGAAAACCCCGAAAAATATTTCAATCTACCTAAATACTTCATGTGGAAACATTCACCACCACCAACAACAACCCAGTGAAACTAGTGGGGTCTAGGGAGGGTGGTGTGTACGCAGACCTTACCCCTACCCTGAAGGAGTAGAGAGGCTGTTTCCGAAAGACCCTTGGCTCAAGAAGACAAAAATACAAAAGAAGACAATATTAGTAACACCACAGAAATAATATATATATATATATATATGAAAAATAAGAACAACATGAAATCAAGAAGAATGATACAAAGAAAGAGCAAAATAATATCTCTACCAAACTAGTCTCACAAAGTTATGGCATAAGACAAGACTCAACTACCTCCTAACCTACAACCCTAATACTCGACCTCCACATGTTCCTATCAAGTGTCATGTCCTTAGAAATCTGAAGCTTCGCGATATCCTGCCTAATCACCTCCCCCAATACTTCTTAGGCCGCCATCTACCTCTTCTCGATCCCTCCACAATCAGTCGTTCGCATCTCCTTACCGGAGCATCTCGCTTCTCCTCTGAACATGCCCGAACCACCTGAGCATTGCTTTCCGCATCTTGTCATCAATGGGAGCCACACACACCTTCTCCCAAATTGGAAACATTCACCACGATATATGCTAAAATCGCGGACAGCCGTAGGTTCATTGCTAGAAATAATGAAATCGTCGACACACACATGGACATTTATTTGCACTTCACTCCTTTGTGGAGTAAAAAGAGAGTAATCAGACTATGAGCTTTCGAATCCATACTCTCCCAAAGTGATTGAGAACTTAACAAATAAACACATCAGAGCTTGTTTCAACCCATAAAGAGATTTCTTAAGTCTGCATAACTTCCCTAGACTCACAACCTGAAATCCAGGAGGTAGTTTCATGTATACTTCCTCGTGAAGATCCCCGTGCAGGAAGGCATTAAGCACGTTCATTTGATGCACCTTTCAATTTTTCACCGCTGCAACTGTCAAGAATACTCGCTCATACACATCTTTGCCACCAAAGCAAATGTTTCAATATAGTCAAGTAAACTATGTTCCATTATCACTCCTGAAAATTATAACTCGCTTATTAAATTGTCTCTCTATCATAGCAAAAAATGTCTTCACAATTTCACTACTTCCTTCTTATCAATCAATAAAAAAATCCATACAGCACGCGAATAATCATCTACAATAGAAAAAAAATACGATGCACCACAAGACAAAGTCGTTTGAAAGGTCCCCATAAATTGTAATAAGTTTATTCAAAAATTCTAGAAACTCTAAAGTTACTCAAAAGAAATTTGTCTCTCTTTTTTTTTTGCCAGATGACAAACATCACAACTCTTATTTAAAACGTCAATATTGTTCTTAAAATCTACGATAAAAGTTAATTTGGTCACTTGTAGAGAAGGATGTCCCAAATGCTTGTACCAAAGATCCAACGAGTCAACACCACCAATATTCAGCGCACACAGCCTCGACTTGTTCTAAAAAGAGTAGATATCTTTTTTCGCACGCTCCAATCAACATCCTTGAGGTGCAGTTAGAGGTGAAGCCACACTTTGGTTAGGGTGGTCAACTTACCACCCTTTATCGGAAAATTACACTGCGTATATAGGTAAAAGAATTAGGTTTTAGATGTACGTAGTATATATATATATATATTTGCAAATATTCCAATAGGCATGCTGCCTAGTGGCTAATATATAAATAAAATCCCAAAAATGGGTCCAAAACATACAATGTGTCCAAAAGACCATATAAAATGTATGAAGCTACTAGCTACTACTAAACATAGAAAATAAGAGATTACTACACTAGCTATTACATCATGTCTTGCAGCATAAGTCCATCTCTTGTCCATGTATGTGAATCCAAATGGCAATGGCAAATACCAAGCAACACCTATTAAACTCTCACCGCGCGCCAAAGTATAAAATCTAAAGACCAAATTGAATACCAAACCATAACACAAACAGTTTGAACGAAACACTCTACTGAACCCATCAAGAACATGAATCAAGTTCCTCAAATGCTTCCATATCATATTTACCTTGCCTACTGCAGTATCATCATCAGAATGAGTGTGTAAACACACTAATACCACTGAAAAATTATAATACAGTACGCAAGCTAAGACAAACCAAATCTGAAGCCAAATCCATATCAAGAGATGCAAAAAACTTGACTGTGAATGCCATTGAAAAGCTGCAGCTTCCATTATATGTACTGAGGTCTCATTTGCTACACTTGATGTCCAGAATAACCACAGTTTCATGTATGGCATAATACACATGCACAATGCTAACAACAGAATTAAAATATCCTTCAAGTTAGCATACACCGCTGAATGTATATGCATTGGACCATCTGGGATTACACTAGGATTCCAATGATATATAACTACCTTCCACATCCTTAAACTGCCCAGAATCATCAGCAGAATGACCAAGAAAATTACTGTGAAAAATACAACACAACTGTTCCTCATATATTCCAAATTGTGATCATTAATAAGAGCTTCCCAATTCCCTACCACAACCTGTATATAAAGCATTTTGTACCCTGCTAAGTATTCCCCATGTTGAGCATGAAACCACGCTAATACCACTAAGTAACCATTCAACAAAGTCCAAAAATACTTAGGAAGAGGTTGAGGCATATCTACTGATATTGTGCTCATCAATCGGGTGCTCTCCTTTTTGCAATCCTAACTCTAAGGTTAGGAACTTGAGCTTTGTCCATGTTGATTAGAACTTTTCCTTCAGATGGTAATTCCTGGAACGAATCAAATATGATTGTACCTGCAAAAGAGAAAACATGGTTAGCTAAATAATCTGCCACTTTGTTGCACTCTCTCATCACATGTTGGAATAGCACATTATATGACTCCTTGATCTCCTTAATCCTCCTCACTTCTGCTCCTATACTCCATGGTGTCTCCCACTCATCATCAATTATCTTCTTCATTACCAAAGAATCTGTCTCCATGATCAAAGGGTGAAGCTGCTTCTCAACACACCAGCTCAATCCTTCCACAAGAGCTTTTGCCTCAGCTGCAATATTGGTTGCTTCTTCTATCTCCCTTGCTTTAGCATACACCAAGTCCCCCCATGATCCCTAACACAAAATCCACAAGTGCTAGGACCCGGATTCCCCCTTGAAGCCCCATCTGTATTACAGCTGTACCATACTTTATATGGCAATTTCCATGTGACCCTCCTAGTAACCACAACTGGCTTATAGCTCTTAAAGAATCTGATCATATCTGGCCATAACAATGGAATCCCAGAAAGCCAAGGGTATCTCACCTTTTCCAAATAATACAATGTCTTATTCACTTCGTGAATCACTCTACTGAAAGACACTGATCCCCCATGCTTGATTGTATTCCTTCTCTTCCAAATTTCCCTTAGAATTATTGCTGGAGCTGCCTGAAACAAGGGCCTGAATTTTGGACAACATTTTGCCTTCCACCATTCCCTTATAACCTGCACCATATTAGTCATCAAACCTGCAGCCTGTAAAAATGTCTTCCATACCTTGGTTGCTGTCTCACTTGTTAGAAACAAATGCTGGAATGAATCCTCCTGTGGTGGTATGCAGCACTAGCACTTTGACACTACCATATAATCCCTTCTTCTCCATATATCATCTATAGTCACCTTTCCTCTCCACACTCCCCACAAGAAAAAGGAAATTTTGAAAGGTAACCCTTTGGTCCACAACTTTGCAAATTCAGGATTGCTAGGTTCTCTATGCCTCATTATTCTCCATGCACTACTCACAGTAAATTTACCATAAGGTGTTGGCATCCACCTAGGAGTGTCCCAGTATTCATCTCCATTATAAAAATGAATCTCCTGTCTAATGTGATCTACAATGTCCTTAGGGAATGTTTGATTCAACAGTGCATCATCCCAATGATCCTAAGTTCTCAAATCAGCCACCTCTTTTAAATCTTCATTTATGGGGAATTCTGGAGGCAATGCATGATACAAAGCTCCCAGGCCAGTCCAATTTTCATGCCATACATTAGTAGATCCCCTATTCATCTCCCACAGAATTTCATGCTCCACCTCCTCTCTAGCTTCTAGCATTTACCTCCAAACACGAGAACCATCTCTAAACTGAACTACAGTAGGTAATTCCTTCTTGCAATACTTGTTCCACATAAAATTGGACCATAGGGATTTAGATGTTCTAAATCTCCATCAAAGCTTTGCAAATGATGCCTTGGACACATCAAACAAAGATCTGAAACCTATTCTCCCCTCCTCCTTAGGAAGGCATAGGTTCAACCACTTTGTCCAATGTCTGCTTCTCCCCTCTTCCTTATTGCTCCAGAAAAATCTTGCAAATATTTTATGAAGGTGTTCCAACACATTATCAGGAGGATCTACCACCGACAGGATGTGTGTAGGAATGCTTTGCAAAACATTGGAAATCAATGTAGCCTTACCTCCATAAGAAAGTAGTTTGCCTTTCCATGAGTGAAGCTTTGCCTTAACCTTTTGGATCAGATCATTGTAATAGTTCTTCCTTCTTCTAGTGTAAAAGATAGGACACCCAAGGTAGGTAAATGGAAAACTTCCTTTTGAAAAACCTGTGATAGCAGCTATTGAATTCACCAATGCACTAGACACCTTTGAATGCATATAGAATGAACTCTTTGTCTTGTTGATCATCTGGCCAGATGTACTTTCATACAATGCCAATACATCAATTATCTTCTGAAGTGAATAACGGTCAGCAGATGCAAATATGATAGTGTCATCTTCATAGGCTAAGTGATTCAAAGGATCTGACCATTTTGGCATGCCAAATCACCTAAACAACCTATCTTTAAACAACCTGTTCAATGCACTTGATAACACTTCTGCTGATAGTATAAATAATGCTGGTGAGAGAGGATCCCCTTGCTTCACACCCCTTGTAGAATGAAAAAATCCAGAAGCCTGTCCATTCACTATAATAGAGTACCAGTTGTTTGAAATAAGATTCCAAACCATATTGATAAAACACTCAGCAAACCCCATTCTTCTTAACACATGCAACAGATATTTCCAAGACACCCTATCATAGGCCTTAGCCATGTCTAACTTGATCACTACATTAGCAGGCTTCCCTCTCAATCTTATATCAGTGACAATCTCCTGAGTCAACAAGATATTCTCAAATATACTTCTTCCTTTAACAAAGCCTGACTGGTTTGCTGAGATAAATGAAGGAAGAATCCTTTCAAGTCTATCATGAACCACTCTTGAGAAAACTTATTTATGAAGTTGCTCAAACTTATAGGCCTAAGGTCAGAAAATGTTTGTACTTGTGGTTTTTTGGGCAGTAAAACAAGGTTATTGTGTGTTATAGATTTAGGTAAAGGATTACCTTCAAAGAAAAGCACTAACAATGTATGAATATCCACCTTCACAATCTCCCAACAAGCTTGAAAAAACATGCCAGAAAAACCATCTGGACCACTTGCACTTTCACTACTTAAGGCAAAGACAACATTCTTCACCTCTTCCATGGTTGGTAATATGCATAATTCCAAGTTCTGCTCTATTGTCACCATTGTAGGTATATTATTCAGCATGTCAAAGCTTGAAGGATCTCCTTCCATGGTGAATTGACTCTAAAAGAACTCCACTGCAGCATCTGAGAGTTTCTTTTGATCTTCAATCCTTGAACCATCACCATTCTGGATTCTTTTCAACTGCAGCTTTTGCCTCTTCCCGTTGACACAATTATGAAAGAACCTTGTGTTTCTATCTCCCTCTTCAAACCATGTCATTCCTGCTTTTTGCTTCCAGTATGGTTCCTCAATGCTCAAGTACTTGTTTTTCCAGCGTGGGCCTATTGGAGAACAACTCTATTCTGTATTGAAGGGTCCTCCTCAAACAACATCTCCTTTATCCTCACCACGTCCTCCCTAATAACTAATTGTTTAAAAATGTCACCATAGGCCAGTTTACTCCATTTTGATAGAGCAATCTTGACCCTCTTCAACTTCTGCTTAAACATCAAAAAAGGATCTCCTATAAAATCAGCAATCCAATTCTGCTTCACCACCTCCAAGAATGATTCATGTTTTCTCCAGAAATTTAAGAACTTGAATGGTTTTACAAACTTCATAGCCTCCTCTCCACAACTCATTAATAAAGGTGTATGATCAAAACCTGTCGTAATGAGATGTTCCACTTCAATTGTTGGAAACAAAGATTGAAAAGGCATTTTACAAGAATCCTATCCAATCTTTTAAAAATTCACTCCTCATTAGGCCTTCCATTCCACCAAGTAAAAGGACTCCATTTATACCCCAAATCAAGCAGTCCACATGAATTGACACAAAAGGAAAAGTCTTCATATTCTGGTGGATATACTGGTAGCCCCACTATCTTCTCCTCCTCTCCAATAACAACATTGAAATCCCCTCCAACTAACCAGGGCAATTCCATGTCACTAGCCAAATAATACAAATTATCCCATAATTCTAACCTTTCTAGTGCACAGCATTAAGCATAGACAAAGGTCATCATTATGTACTTACCAAGCTCTCTATGATACACTCTGATTGTCATCTGTTGCTCAGTATCAATTAATAGATCTCATTCCACTATAGCATCAATAAACAACCAGATCTTTCCATTAACATTTGAGAATGCAGCTTCCATCCCCATTCTTCTTCTATACTTCTGAATAAATATCTTCTTTTTCAAAGGCTCCATAAGTGCAACAATGAAAAATCCATGTTCCTTATGTATATTGATAACTCTTTGGAAGGCCTACTGAGTTTTGAAAGACCTTATATTCCATATAAGAGTTTTGATCATCATCTTGAAACTCCAGAAGCTGCCCTTCTAGACAGTATTCTTGTAGGTTGCAATGGTTCTTTGGATTGATTTTTCTTCCCTTTCCTTCCACTTTTAGATGCTGATTTTGGGGATAAATCCCCTTCCCTAGATACAGCCTTAAAGTTCTCAGCTGTTGATTCATCATCTTCTACTCCCTCAACTTGTAATTGTTGATCAATCAAATTATTCTGAATGTCATCTGGCAGCTCCTTGTGTGTAATAATGTCATGAAGTACCTGATTTGGAGTCCTCAATGGCAAATTGATTTGAATCTGCATTGGAGATCCAGTCCTTGATGCACATGCCACTGGTTGTGTTTCCAACTCCCCTATCTCCTTTGTAACAATGTCTTGTCCAGTTGGTTCATAAGGAACTAGAGCTGCTCCATGTTGCTCTAAATTCTTCCCTATAGTCTCCAAATTAGCCTGCATCAATTTGAATTGAAGTGCATACACAGATCCTAGGTCTGGAGTTACTGTAGTAAGGCAGCCAAAATTTACTGTTCCATTGGGATCAGGCACCTTCCCATGAACTGTTTGTTGCTCCTGGTACACTGTATCCTTCCTTGCCTCATTAGGAACATTGTCAACAAGTCCCTTCTCCAAAGCATACACTGGAACCCCATCAACAAATGCCAAAATCTCCCCAGTTTTACTAGGGTTTACTGTTCCATTAGTGTTCTTTTTGCTCCTTGATCTTTGAGTTGATACACTTTGATCCCCAGCTCCCTTAAGTGTTGTTGCATCTCCTCCAATTGATTTTCCCAAGTTTGAATGTATAGAGCTCAAGTTACAGTCAACCCTAGTTTGTGCACTACTAGGGTTTACTGTAGCATCAACAATTTTGACAGTTTTTTGCATTTGAGTGCTGTCCTTTTCTTCTTTGTTTACCATTACCTTTGTTGCACCCTTTTGATCATCCATAGCCTCAACCTCTTCTCCCCATGATACCTTAGCAGAGTTAACCTCATTACATTCCTCTTCCTGTCCAGAATCACCATATATTTGTGATGGAATATCTTGGCAAGAGTGATTTGTAGTGACATTCAGCTGCCTCAACTCCTCTTTACTAGTACCAAATCTCCTATGCACCCAGTCTATAGTCGACTCCTTGTTGATTCTTTCCTTACCAGTAGAATCAACCAATTCATGATCTCCTGTAGGTGAAGATGAGAGAATCCCACTAGGACTAGGATTGCCATTTTTTTCCAAAACATTCTGAAATGCTTCCTTCTTCACGCGTATTAACTCCTGCTCAACTGTCCTATTCCCAATAGCATTAGGATTAGGATTCAACTTTCCTTTATTAAATTCCTTTGCCTTCTCCTGTACCTCCTTGGATTGCCATTTAAATTGTTCTTTCTTCTTTACATTGCTATGATCTTCTCCCTTGCCCTCCGTGATTTGTAAAGGAGGATTCTAAACATCCTCCACCTCTAGTGCATTGAACTTATTCTTAGTTGAAACTTCTTCAATCTTGGTCTTACCTTTCCTTTTGTCCACCTCTTTTCCAGTCTTATCTTCAATAATGTGTCCCCTCTTATCTCTTTGATACTTGTTCTTTCTTACCTGCATTCATTATTGCTTTGCTTGATTAGTAGTAGGTTTCCCAACTACCTTTCTACTTGATAACACCTTAGACATATTGGCAGCAGTTCCAACTACATCAGTACTCACCAGCACCTCCCTCTCCTTACCTTGATCCTTGCCATCACCATCAAAATTTTTATGTAGTTCTAGATGAACTACCCAACATTCCTCCTCCATTTGCCCTTGCTTCTTACATGTCTTGCAATATTTAGGCATGTAATCATACCTTATATTGATCCATTTAGACTCTTCAGGTCCAGTCTCATCAGCCTCCTCAATGATCTTAATTCTTTGAGGCAATGTTGCAAGAAGATTCACCTCCACCTTAACCTTAGCACAACTAGGTCGTGTGCCATTTTGAGTAGCAAGATCAACATGTAAAGGTCTACCTACTGCATTAGCCAATTAAAACACAAACTCCTTACCAAAGAAATTAGGAGGAAGATCTTGAAACGAAATCCAAGCAATTGCAATTGGTGTCTCAACATCAGGAGACCACCATGGACTCCACTTTGTACATCTCATCTGCCAAAACTCTCCTTGAGCTTTTAAATAGAACGCAGGTTTCGATAGTAAGTGAATATAGTCCTCCATCAATGATAACTTGATCAAAACGTGAAAGTCTTCAATCAAACCTACTGAACACGATCCTTTAAGCTCACATTGAATTGGAATTGCCTACCTCAATTCTTGGATCACAGGTTTTCCATATGAGAATTTGCCGAGGACTGCCAGATGTAATAATTATTGCAATATGGTTTGTTTCACCTCAGATTTCTTTCACCTCACCATTGGTTCACCATGTAGAACCTCGATTGGTTTTAGGTTTACCCTAGTTACGTGCATGAGGGTATTTAATGCTTATGGCAGGAGTAGATTTGCATATGTTTGGATTGTTTTTGGATTAGTAGATGACTGTGGGATTGGTATAGGGTTGGGAGATGACTGCCCAACCTCCATTGAAGGCTGGGCAGTGGTCGGAGCGGCCATAGAAGCGAGCAGTGAGCTTTCTCTCTCTAATCGCCCAGATTTTTGCTAGAGCTTCTCTCTCTAGGCTCGCTGTGGTTTCATACATAGTATATATTGAACATCCTTTGTTGAAGATTTTGTTTTACTTATTTAAAGTTTGAACACCCTTGCGAAAATTCTTGGCTTCGCCACTGGGTGCAATCCTATATAACACATAAAAGTTTAGTGAATAGGAAAACAATCTAAATGATCCAACAATTGCTACACAAATATCAAATTGCACATTAAGTCGGAAACATACAGAACATTTTTCAAAACCAAATTCCCTTCAAGTTTTGTTGAACTCATTGGTGGCTACAACATTGCTTCCATAAGGCAAAGTAACCAGACATCTTTTATATTTTTGCACATTATACAATTATTATAAATGATCTGCTATATGATTAGATGCCTTTGTGTCAATGATCCAAGACACATAATTCTGCTTACTAGTCATCTTCTCACCCGAACTTATCTATTGGTTATTCAAGATAGTAATCAGCCTCTATCATGGCTTGTTGCTCAAGCTCGGAGGCCTAGCTTTTTTCGCATTTGACGTAGTCCCAAAGGCACCTCCTCCTATAGACTGTGCAGTGTTGGCACGAAGCGTAGCACCTCATTCGCGCCCTCTTTTGCCCATAGAAAGGTGTTGTCCCAAGATCAGTTGAAGTTTTGAAGAATGACAAATGAACTCAGTGAAGGACCGGGTCCATCTTAGGAGACACAGTTGTTATGACCCATGCACATGAGATACACGTGAAGAAGATAAGTCCATGGGGATCAAGCAGCAATATCTTCTGAATATCTTCTGAACTGATCGAAAAGATTGCATATGGGATAAGGAGAAGATGTCTCCTTATGAGAAGAGAAAACATCTGGATAAGGGTTGGCATTTGGATTAGTCTAGGACTCAAACTCAATAAAGGATCAGCAATTGAGTCACAATCCAACTCTAATTACTAATCTAATAAATAACTGAGTTGTTCTCTTTTGCAGGTTGCACAAAAACGCAGAAGTTAAACGTGAATTGAGAGCAAAATAGCAAGGCTTTTCGCAAGCAGTTCGTGTGTAATTCAAGTGTGCAAACCTGAAGCTACATGAACCAGATTGAAGAACCAGCTCCATGAAGAGTTTTATGTGTCTTTCTTTATTTCTAGTTCAATTGTAGTAGGTGTTTTCATATTGTACCTTTCAGCTTTCATAGAAGCAATTATATTAGGTACTTTGAGTATTCAAGTTAGAGTTAACTTGAAAGTTTCGCAACAGTTGAGGCTGTATGCCACACTGGGATTAGAGTTAATCCTTAGGTTTACAAGAGTTTTTAAATGCTGTTTTGGCTCAGTGATTTTAGTGGAAGTTTGGGAAAATCCTACTGAGTAGTAGGTCGTGGTTTTTTCACCTTTTGAGCCAAGTATTTTCCACGTAAAATCCTTGTGTTCTTTTATTTTCTGTATTTTAATTCCGCAAACAGTAGTAGTTAGAACACCTAGAAGAACCAGGTTCTTCTAGATCGATAATTGGGTACCACACAAATCACCCCCCTCTTGTGTGGTATTGACGTTTGGAACATCAATTGGTATTAGAGCGGGTTATCCTTGAAGAGGCTAACATCTTAGGAAAAGATCAACATGAGTGCACCACCTGGGAACTGGGAAGGGAAATCCATTGCCAGGCCTCCACTGTTCAATGGACAATATTACTCATGGTGGAAGAATAGGATGAAGGATCGCATCATAGGAGAAGACTATGAACTCTGGGACATAGTCACTGATTGTCCTTTGGCAACTACAACGACAATGAGGAAGGAGTAGAAGTGCCAAAGACAAGGGCTGACTGCACTGCTGAAGATTCGAAAAAAAGGGAGAAAAATGCTAAAGCCAAGAAATGGCTTGTGTGTGGACTGGGTCCAGATGAATACAGCAGGATCCAAAGCTGTAATACTTCAAAAGAGATATGGGACACTTTGCAAGTGGCTCATGAAGGAACATCTCAAGTGAAGAGATCCAGAGGAACATTGCTATATTCTCAATATGAGAATTTCACTATGAAAGATGGAGAAACTATTCAAGAGATGTACACTAGGTTCACTACACTGATAAATGAAATTAAGTCTCTTGGAAGAGTTATTCTTGAAGAAGACAACATTGAGAAAATCCTGACTAGGGTTCTGCCAGTCTCATGGGAAAGCAAAATCACTGCCATCCAGGAATCCAAGAATATTGCTACTCTTAGACTGGATGAACTAATTGGAAATCTTACTGCTTATGAATTGAGAAGGCAAACCATGAAGATGGATACACCCAAGAAGGAGATAAGCCTAGCTCTTAGAATTGCTGAAGGTTCAGATTTGGAAGATGATGAGAAGGCAATGATCACTAGAGATTTCAAAAAGTACCTGATGAGAGGAAAGGGTTCATCAAGAGGTACAAACTTCAACAAAATAAGAGCTCCTGAGAAACAGACAAATTATGGCTGCTATAAGTGTGGTAAGACTGACCAGATGATCTAGAATTGCCCTCAATGGGAGATTGAGTGGAAGAAAGAAAGGCCTGAGCGAAGAAACAAGAAGAAGGAACAGGTTCAACCAAGGCTATGGTTGCTGCTTGGGGTGAAACCTCTGATGAAGACTCAGAAGATAAAGCTGAAGAAGAGCAAGCTCTTATGGCCATTGGAGAATCAGATGATGAGCAGGAGGTAAGTATTCTGCATCTCATGGACAAAATTAAATTTCTGTCTAAAGAAAGGTTGGCTGAGCTATTATTAAACTTCATTGATGAGTCTGAAATAGTTAACAATGAAAAGGAAGTTCTATCTAGGGAATGTGCTATCCTAAAAGCAAAATGCAAATGTCTAGAATCTAGGGATGATGAGAGTGATAACAAAATTGTTGAGTTGAAGAACCAGGTTCTTAAACTTGACAATAGTACTCTAGAACTTAGGTCAGAAAATCTAAAACTGAAACTAGGAACAGGAAAGAATAAAGCTGATCACTCATTTCTCACTCTAGAAGAAAATCTAGGAAAAATGAAATATGAACTATACAAGAAAGATGAATTGATTAAGGTTCTAAAAGAAGACCTTGGAAAGGTGAAACTTGAACTAGACGGAACTTGCAAATGGAACAAAGCTTCTGATGCTCTCTCATGGTTGTAAGAGCATCACAGTAGCAATAAAACAGGACTTGGTTATGGGACTCAAGCTCCAAAATGGGACCCCAAAAACAAGTACCTCACTCTTCCTGAAAATAAGATCTGCACACACTGTGGTAAGACTGGCCATTATAAAAATGAATGCAATACAAAAGAAAAGGCCAGTCAGAGGAACAAAGCTTTTGTTCAAGAAAAACACAAACTGCCTAGCTGGGCAAGAAAGAATCTGATTCATCCTTTTGCCAATAGAAAGGGACCCAAACTAGTTTGGGTTCCTAACACTAACCCCTGATTTCTTTTTGCAGGTTCAAGTGAAAGGGAGTAGTCAAATATGGTACATGGATAGTGGATGCTCAAAACACATAACTAGGAACAAGGACCAGTTCCTTTCACTTGAGAATATGAAAGGAGGTAATGTCTCCTTTGGAAATGGAAAGAAAGGTAAAATTATTGGGGTTGGAAAGGTAGGTAAGACAGGCTCTCATTCCATTAAGAATGTCTACTTGATAGATGGCTTGGAATATAGCCTAATCAGTGTGTCACAACTGTGTGACAGAGGCAATCTTGTAGCTTTCACCTCTACCAAATGTTTTGTGATTAATCTTACCACTGACAAGATTGTTTTGCAGGGAAAAAGAGTTAACAATATTTACATTGTAGATTTGTCAACTCTTTTAGAAAATGAACTCACTTGTCTAAGTGTGCTAGTTAATGATCCGCTCCTGTAGCACAAAAGACTTGGCCATGCCAGTCTAAATTAGCTAAACAAATTAGTCTCCAAGGACTTGGTGATAGGGATACCTAATATCAAGTTCAAGGAGGAAAAAGTTTGTGAGGCATGTGCAAGGGGAAACAGGTAAGGTCATCCTTCAAATCCAAGAAAATGGTAAGTACGTCCAAGACGTTGGAACTGGTTCATATGGATCTTTGTGGTCCAATGAGAACCATGAGCAGAGATGGAAATAAATGTGTGATGGTGCTTGTTGATGATTTTTCTAGATTTACCTAGGTACTATTCCTAACATCCAAATATGAGGCATTTGAAATGTTAACTGCCTTTGTTAGAAAAACTCAAAAATAATTTGGAAATAAACATGCATCCATTAGGTCTGATCATGGAACTGAATTTGAAAATGTAAAATTTGCTGAATATTGTGATGAAAATGATATAGATCACAACTTCTCTGCCCTTAGAACTCCTCAGCAAAATGGCGTAGTTGAAAGAAAGAACATGACCCTTGAGGATATGGCAAGGACGATGCTTCTCTCTAGCAAATTACCCCATATCTTCTGGGCAGAGGCTGTAAACACTGCATGTTACATAATCAATAGATGCATGACTAGACCTCTTATTGAGAAAACTCCCTATGAGTTACTTAAAGGGAGAAAACCAAACATATCCTACATTAGGGCATTTGGTTGCAAGTACTATGTGCACAAAAATGGAAAAGACTCCCTAGGTAAGTTTGATCCCAGAAGTGATGAGGGAGTATTCTTGGGATATTCTTCATAGAGCAAAGCATATAAAGTATTCAATAAAAGAACTCTCTGTGTAGAAGAAAGTGTGCATGTTGTATTTAAAGAAACTAACATTCTTTCTGAGAGACAGGAATATGAAGATGAAGCCATTGGCTTGGTAAGAGAATTGACTAAAGCAGCAACAAAAGAAGGAACAGGTGATGGAACAGGTTCTTCCAGACTGGGCAACCTGGCAGGGGGAACTAATCAGGGAGAAAATGAAACAAACTCTTTACAAGAACCTGTTCATGAACCTATTCCTCATCAATAGAACACAGGAGAATCATCTAGTAAAAACCAGTTGTTAGTGAAATCTCACAAGTATAAAAGTTCTTATCCCATTGAGAACATTATTAGTGATCCAACATCTGGAGGCAAAACTAGATCACAATTAAAGAATCTGTGTGCGTTTGATGCTTTTTTATCTCTTATTGAACTAAAAATGTTGTTGAGGCTTTGCAGGATGCAGACTGGGTCAATGCTATGCCGGAGGAACTCAATCAATTTGAAAGAAGTCAAGTCTGGCATCTAGTTCCTAGACCCAAGGACAGGTCAGTCATTGGCACCAAATGGGTCTTCAGAAACAAACTTGATGAAGATGGAACTGTTACAAGAAACAAGGCAAGGCTGGTGGTTCAGGGCTACATCAAAGAGGAAGGCATTGATTATGATGAGACCTTTGCTCCAGTTGCAAGAGTAGAGGCAATCAGACTCCTCATTGCCTTTGTAGCACATATGAAATTCACTCTCCAACAGATGGATGTCAAAAGTGCCTTCCTAAATGGCTACCTCAAGGAAGAAGTTTTTGTGAAACAACCTCCAGTATTTGAAAGCAAGGAATGTCCTAAGCATGTGTACAAGCTGGACAAAGCTCTATATGTGCTCAAACAGGCCCCAAGAGCTTGGTATGAACGACTATCAAAATTCCTACTGGAGCATGGGTACAAAAGAGATAAAATTGATAGCACTTTGTTCCTAAGGGAAAAAGGTAAAGACCTCCTTGTTGTACAAATATATGTTGATGACATAATATTTGGGGCCACTACAGATAGGTTGAGTAAGGACTTTTCAAAATTAATGGGAATTGAGTTTGAAATGAGTATGATTGGTGGACTAAATTTCTTCCTAGGCTTGCAGATCAAACAAAGCCCAAATGGGACCATGATATATCAGTAGAAGTATACAAAAGAACTAATCAAATAGTTTAAAATGGAGGACTCCAAAGAAATAGATACACCTATTGCAACTGCCACTAAATTAGATGTTAATGAACCTGGTTCATCAGTTGATCAAAAGTTGTATAGGGGTATGATTGGTTCACTTATGTATCTTACCGCAAGTAGACCTGACATTGTTTTCAGCGTAGGGCTTTGTGCTCGTTTCCAGGAAAATCCAAAGGAGTCACACTTGACTGCTATCAAGAGGATACTGAGATATCTGAAGGGCACCACATATTTGTGTCTTTGGTATCCCAAAGGTAGTAATTTTGATCTGGTAGGATATGCTGGTGCTGATTATGCAGGTTTCTTAGTAGACAGGAAGAGTACTTCAGGTATGGCACATTTCTTGGGGTCATGTCTAGTGTCATGGGCTACCAAAAAGCAAAATTCAGTATCCCTGTCTACTGCTGAAGATGAATATGTTGTTGCTACCTCTTGTTGTGCTCAATTGCTATGGATCAAACAACAGTTGGTAGACTTTGGAATTGAAGTGGGGTGTATTCCAATATTTTGTGATAACACTAGTGTTATAAGTATGACAAAGAACCCTTTTCATCATAAAAGGACCAAGCACATAGATGTTAGACACCACTTCTTAAGAGATAACTATAAGAAAGGGTTAATCTCCATAGAATTTTGTGCTACTGATAAACAAATAGCAGACATCTTCACTAAAGCACTGAGTAGAGAAAACTTTAAAAGGAATAGGTTAGAATTAGGGATGATTAAGATCACCTAAAAAGGTCCAATTCAGAATGCACAATGAAAAAAATAATTGAAAAATGAAAAAAATAATTTTTTTTGGTTAGAAGTTCTTAATTCAATGTAAATATCTAGACTAATTCTTACTCAGTCTCATACTTCAATTAGTATACTCTTGTGACATGTGTTTATATGAATCTTTAATCTCTTACAAAGTTTTTCTATTCTGACATTTGAGGCATGATCAAGAGAAGTTTTACTTGAAGAACCTGGTTCATCAGTATATGCTCATGAGAAAGTTCAGGTATGTTTCTATACTTTGCATAATTAGAAAGATAAAATTACCAATCATGAGCAGAAGTCCTAATTACACCAAACTTTCGGAAATTCTATCCGTTGAGCATTGAACCAATTTCATTATCCTAGGAGTCTAACTAAAACAAGATTTTTCCCTAAAAACTAGCGTCGCTCATTAATCTCTAAAGAGACCAGAATTCTAATTTGATTAGACTCCTAATTGACCACTGAAAAAGCTGCCGTTACAGGCTTAATCATGATCCCTCTTTAAATATACTCCACACCTTCTCTCATCACTCATAACCGTCATTCACTTCTCCAATACTTCTGATAATCCCCTTTCTTCTCCAAATATTCCCAAAAGATTTCCTGAAATACTCCGCCATGACTAATCCTCAAGACAATCCTGGAACTCCCCCACCTATTTCCCCTAATACCTTATCATCAACACCTCCAGTTGAAACCCCAAAACCCAGATTTCGCAGCAAAAGATGTTAGCCAGAAAAACTGTAGCATCCGGCTCTCTTAGAAAAGATTTGAACGAGAAATTAATGGCCAGTCAAAGGAAAGAGGTTTCAGCTGAAGAATCTGACTCAAGCTTTAAGTCTGAAAAGTTCATCTCTGCTAGTGAAGGAGAAGAACCTGGGTCTTCTGACAATGACATGAGTCAAGAAATCCCAGGTGAGGTAAACACCTGTTTTGTATTTTTTGATGTAGCAGAGAAGGAAGATAGTAGGTTTGTGTTGGTGGGTTTTGTGAAAAATGTTGAAGGGGATGAGTCTAGTAGGAGGAGAAAGAAAAAGAAAGGGGGGTTCTTGATATATGTGGTGGTGGAGAAAAAGGTGGCTTAAAGTCAGGGGAAGCGGATCAGGAGAGGTTGTTGAGAGGCTTGTTCAAATGAGTAAGCAACAAGAAGAACATGGTTCTTCTGTGGAGGAGACTTTAGCAGATATTATAAAGAAAGCGGGGGCAGTTATGACCCAAAGAAGCACAAGGCGTCTTCACAAAGGACCCCAGTTGCTTCTAAACTCTCAAAGAAAAGCAAGGTAACATCTCCCAAGACTACTGCTACTTCTGTACCTAGGGGAAGAGCCACAAGGAGCAAAGTAAGGCAAAGTGAGGAAGAACTACATGAAGCATTAGAGAAGAGTGAGAAAAAGAAGAAGGAAAAGGGAAAAGAAAAGGTAGTGGAAAGTTCTGAGGCTGCTGAAGAAGAGGAGGAGGAGATGGAACTAGTCCATCAAGAGAGAGGTACAACTGTAGAGGTTCCCACTGTGAAACCCAAAAGAACCAAGACTCCTGCAAAGAAGTCTTCAAAATCTGTACCTGCTGAACCTTCTTTGGCTAAAAGAACTAGGTATGCAGTAAAGGGAAAACAAGTAAAAATTACTGAAGAAGGAGATGAAGAGTGGAGTGGAGAAGAAGAAGAGGATGAGTCTAAACAAGAGCAAGATCATTTTGTTATTTTTAGTAGGCGGAAGATATTGAAGGGAAGGTTGCTGAAAGACCTGGAGGAGCCAGGCATGGTTAGGTTGATGGATGCTTTAGCTGCACAGGGGTGGAAGGACATGGTCCTTCATATGGATGGAAGACTAGCCAGAAGAGAGCTGATTGAATTCATGGCAAATGGCTCTGTGAAAAATGGGCTAGTGACCAGTGTACTGAAAAGTGTGAAGTTGAAGTTTGATGCACCTGAATTGGGCAGGATTCTAGACATTCCAAGTGAGGGCTATGATGATTACACCAGGCAAAGGTGTCCTTGTCTAGATGATCTGCCCACAACACTCCAAATCACCGGGAGCTACTGCGATACAAATGATGCTGAAGAGGTGCCTGAGGCAAGATTTGTTGAAAAGAGTGAAATGAAGCCAGAGCATAAAGTGCTCTTTGAGTTTGTGAACAAGTGCCTGCTGCCTAGATAGGAGAGAAGGCACACTGCAAATTACATGGACCTGGTTCTCATGGAGTGTCTTGTGAGGGGTAAGCAGATTAACTGGCCTTCTTTCATAGTCAAACTGTTGGACAGAGTCATTAATGGCTCAAAGGCTCATGCTACTCCTTATGAATTCATTTTGACAACTGTACTGGACAGGCTGAACGTTCTTTTGAATAAATGGGAAATGGCCTCCAGTAAGGAGCACTTTGGGATCAAGACTCTCCAGGCCTGTGACTATCTGCTAAGTGTAGCCCCTGTTGAACCTGGTTCATCAGTGAAGACTCCAGTGAATAGCAAAGTTAGTCAAGATTGTGGGACCAAAGATGCTGAGACTGCTAGGCTTCAGGCTCGTGTGGCTGAGTTGGAAGAAGAAAGGAATGTGCTGAAAGTAGAACTAGCAAAAGAAAGGGAAAAGAGTGAAGGGATGCTACAAACAATGCTCAACCTACTCCAATCCCAACCCTCTAGTTCTTTAAAGCTTTAGCCCTCTTTGTCCTAGTTCTGAACCAGTTCAGTTACCCCCTAGTGACCCAGATTAGAGATTTTTCTTGTTTTTGCTCATGGTTGGTTGTTTTTGTTCTTTCTTTTTGTGGACTGTCTTGTAGAAGCACTGCCTTATCAATGACAATTTGCATTTCTCTTGTTTTATGATGATTCTGCTCTTAATAGTTATATTTGTCAAGTTGATTTTTGATTAACTAATGCATACTTTCACTTGCAGTTTCCCCAGTGGCCATGAGTAATGATTAATATTCTGGGATTCACATGTTTATGCAACTTTTCAATGATGCTAGAAGGGGGAAGATATTATGCTTAAAAAGAAATTGTGTCTATTTCCTGAACAACGATGTTTATGACCTAATTAAATCTGGCCCTTAATGATAAGTTAAATTTTTCAAGTGATGATATTTTAGCTGAGTTCCACAGGTTATCTAATCAGTAAAAGCATAGAGTTTGTCATCATCAAAAAGTGGGAATTTGTTGGCCCAAGATCGGTTGAAGTTTTGAAGAATGACAAATGAACTCAGTGAAGGACCAGGTCCATCTTAGGAGACACAGTTGTTATGACCCATGCACATGAGATGCACGTGAAAAAGATAAGTCCTTGGGAGTTTGGATTAGTCTAGGACTCAAACTTAATGAAGGATCAGCAATTGAGTCACAATCCAACTCTAATTACTAATCTAATAAATAACTGAGTTATTCTCTTTTACAGGTTGCACAAAAACGCAGAAGTTAAACGTGAATTGAGAGAAAAATAGCAAGGCTTTTCGCAAGCAGTTCGTGTGTAATTCAAGTCTGCAAACCTGAAGCTACATGAACTAAATTGAAGAACCAGCTCCATGAAGAGTTTTATGTGTCTTTATTTATTTCTAGTTCAATTGTAGTAGGTGTTTCCATATTATACCTTTCAGCTTTCATAGAAGAAATTGTATTAGGTACTTTGAGTATTCAAGTTAGAGTTAACTTGAAAGTGTCGCAACAGTTGAGGTTGTGTGCCACACTGGGATTAGAGTTAATCCTTAGGTTTACAAGAGTTTGTAAATGCTGTTTTGGCTAAGTGATTTTAGTGGAAGTTTGGGAAAATCCTACTGAGTAGTAGGTCGTGGTTTTTTCACCTTTTGAGCCAGGTGTTTTCCACGTAAAATCCTTGTGTTCTTTTAATTTCTGAATTTTAATTCCGCAAACAGTAGTAGTTAGAACACCTAGAAGAATCAGGTTCTTCTAGATCGAAAAGTGGGTACCACAAAAATTACCCCCCTCTTGTGTGGTATTGACGTTTGGAACATCAAAAGGGACCCAAACTAGTTTGGGTTCCTAAGACTAACCCCTGATTTCTTTTAGCAGGTCCATGTGAAAGGGAGTAGCCAAATATGGTACATGGATAGTGGCTGCTCAAAACAAATGACTGGGAACAAGGACCGGTTCCTTTCACTTGAGAACCTAAAAGGAGGTAATTTCTCCTTTGGAAATGGAAAGAAAGGTGATATCATTGGGGTTGAAAGGTAGGTAAGACAGATTCTCACTCCATTAAGAATGTCTATTTGATAGATGGCTTGAAATATAGCCTGTCACACCTCCTTTTTTACCTACTCCCGCAAGGGCGTAAAGGAGTTTTTCCAATTAAAGGACAATCAGAACGGGATTTAGTTATTAATTATTCAGAATCGCCACTTGGGAGATTAATGATGTCCCAAGTCATTGGTTTGAATCCCGAACCGAGGAAAATATGACTCTGTTAACAGTCCGCGAACCAGAAATCCGAGTATGGAATTCTATTAACCCGGGAGAAGGTGTTACGCATTCCCGGATTCCGTGATTCTAGCACGGTCGCTCAACTGTCGTATTGATTTTATCTAATTTCAAAACATGTTCTAACTTATGTGCCTTTTATTAGTAACCCACTTTTTATATATTTATTTTTAATAAGACTTGCGACATCGTGAAAACGTATCTCGAACCACGCCGCACCAGTGCACCCGTGGTTGTCAACACATTTCGACTTCGTCGAGATTTGGATTTGGGTCTCATCAATGCACACCCGAGTTTAAGAAAGTAATTTAATTAAATCGTGCCTAAAGATTCTAACGTAATATTCTTTTGGGGAGGGCCGTGAAATTCACTAAATGGCTCTCCCGAACTCTAAGTATCTTAATAACCATTTGTTGAGGGCCCCGCATTTGTATTTTTTGTTTGGCGAGACTCATCTCAGCATTTTATTAAAAGGCCAACCTAAAAGTGACTACGATTTTCTATTTTTGTTTTATCTCTAAAAGAATAAAAAAAACTAACTAATTGAAGAATCCAAACCTCAAAGTCCATGTTTATTCTTAATTCAAGCGCAGGCCCAATTTGACTTCAGGCCCGGCCAACGAACCAATTAATTCTGGAAAGTCACGTTTACAGAATCAGTTGCGCCTATGAAACTCGTCCATTTCTTTTTTATTAGTATTCTAGTAGACAGAAGTAACACCCAGGTGTACACTATAAATTGACGTAAGAGTCGAATTCAGGTTATGAAGGCGATGCCAATATTATATTCTACAATGGGAACGGTGATCAAATCATCAAATCCTTTATAAAATTGTTCTATCAACCTAATATGAAATTAACTGTCACTAAATGAATAGTAAGCTGGACACAGTGACGTATTAACACAAGCATGCTGCTTATTTTGTATCAATATAAACTAACGATTTCTGAATCAATGCTCAAGCGATTTGAAACTCTAGAACTGAATTACTGACTTGGTTACTTAAAAACAAAATGTTATCAATTCTGATTCAAACCACTTTCTAATTTCCAAAATTAAACCATACAATGAGACGTGACTACACCATACTATCACCAAGCGCTCGAGCTAAACAGTCCAGCATCCATTTCTAATTTACTATGAATTCAGACTCTACTACTTTTAATAACACGAACTAAATCAAGTGAAAACCACCAACTACAGAATTACATGTTCAGGAATTATCTAACGAGCTCAAACTAGCAGTGCCCAATTATAATGAACAACTAATTATATCACAGGAAAACTAAAAAAAACAATAACAGAATGGTTTAAGTTGCAGTTCCTCAGCAGAAATTCGGCTTCAATTTCATTTCATAATCTCAACAAGTGAAGCTACACTGATATAATCTCAAAGTGTGTACCTGGAAGTAGAACAAAATAAGAGGCTGAGATCAGTCGAACAACAATAAGGCAATAGAGGCAATCACTAGCAGTTCAAAGTGAGTCCAGAAATTCGAATATGTTTTGAAAATCACCACAGAAACCACAAGTTCAACCACAACACCAAAATCGACTAAAATGATTCAACTGATAACTCTAATTTACCATATCAACTCAACTCCAGATTGATTAAACCCAAAAATCATAAGAAATGACCTCAAAACTATCCTGTATACTTCAGAAGTCCCAAAGGACAGTAAACTGGCCAAATCAATGTAAATGAACCTATGAAACTAATGAAACTTTCTTCGAATAATCTCTGATCTACAGATACAAATTTGAACTGCAAAAAATTGAAATTCAGCTGAAAATCCAATGGAACAGTATTTATTTTTGGTTTTTTACTGATTTTTGGATTGTTTTTGAATTTTTTTTTGAAATGAATTCAGATCTAGAATAGAGGATTGTGATATGAAATTTTGAATTTCAGATCTGAAACTTAAAAGATATTTTTGGGGGAATTTTTTGGGGTTCAAAAACTTGTGAATTAAGGCATTGGGGTGCCTTTTTATAGGCACAAATTGGGGCAGAATATTCTAGAAGTTCCTCACACTTTTTCTCTTTTCTAATTTTCAGATTTCTCTTATTTAACCCTTTATTTTTAACTTGTTATTCAAATTACTGCACTTCAAATGCAGAAACTTACACTAAGACCCTAATTGGAATGTTCTAGAAGGTTCTACCTTCATCTACCCTATTCCCATGTCATTGTGAATGTCTATTGTACCCTTATTTGTATCTTATAATTACCAATTTGGCAAAATATACCATTTTCAGTCCCTAAATTACCCTTATCTTCTTCCTGAAATTACTACCCAACCCAAAGCCCTTTAACTATAACAAAATCAATCTTACAATTCTCATAATGCCCCCTATCTAATATTAAACTAAACTGATACGCTAATTACACTAATCAAACCAACAATTAACTAATTAACTATTACTAATTAACACAAATAACAACTAATAAACCACTAAGTATTAAAACTTAAAGTAATTTTAGGAACTAAATGAATCTGAAATGATTTCCAAGCAAAAACAATGAGAATTCAATTTATCTACCCAAGTCAACAGAACAATTATAAAAATCTGAATTAAACTAATACTTAGACTCATAATAGAACACATAGTAAAGACCAGAAATCAAAATACTGAAACGAACATATTAATCAATCAAACAAAATGAAATTAAAGTTAAAACAATTATTTGGACAAAATTAAAACCAAATCGCAACGTAAACTTACTGATTTTGGCTTCTTATTTGACTATCTTCAAACGATATTATGTGCTTGTTCTCACTAAGAACAAACACCTAATATAGTTTGAAAATCACTTGAATACTGGATGGAGTTCAAAGCTTTGACCGCAAACCCTAGATGTGGAATCGGAGGCAGATTGGTGAGATTCGAGGAAAAATAATCCAAAATTTGTGAAGAGAAGGATGAGGAGACTATATGGTAAAGATTTGAGGTCGTTTGGACAAAGTAATGTTTTGTCCGGAATCTTCAAACAAATATTCGAGCTGGTGAGTAATGATTCGAGAAAAACCGATACCGGATATGGGAAGAGGAAGGCGAGGGGATACTGGGGTGTTAATTTGGTAGGGTTTTGCGTTGGCGCCGCCACCCTTAGGCGG
>MU784228.1:5786-24916 GCA_026770625.1 Nicotiana glauca | reverse complement strand
ACAATTTATATACAGTTCAACAAATATTAAAGCGGTAAACATTTAGCACGGAAAGCATGGAACATGTATCAAAACCTAATAAAGCCAAATACAACAATTTAACTGAGCTCGAATTCTTGAACCCTGAACTGAAGTTCTGGGTTCTTTTTCCCCAGCAGAGTCGCCAGAGCTGTCACACCTCCTTTTCCGAAGAGAGCTTTTATCGGCTTTTACTACACCCCGGGAAAGGATATAATAAGAAAGGAGTTTTTCCAATTTAAGGACAACCGAAACGGGATTCATTTTTTATTTAATATTCAGAGTCGCCACTTGGGAGATTTATGGTGTCCCAAGTCATCGGTTTGAATCCCTAATCGAGGAAGGGTTTGACTCTATTTAACAGTCGCGAACCAGAAATCTGGGTAAGGAATTTTGTTAACCCGGAAGAAGGTGTTAGGCACTCCCGAGTTCCGTGGTTCTAGCACTGTCGCTCAACTGTCATATTTGGCTAAAATATTTGATTTTAATACATGTTACCCTACTTGTGCAATTTTAGAATTAATTACCGCTTTTTGTCAATTATTTTATTTAAGAAAGTGAACGTCGTTTAAGAACATATTTTCGGATCACGTCACATGAAATGCACCCGGATCCTCGACACATTCTTATTCAACGTTTTCATATTTGGATTTGGGTTGCATGAAATGCACACCCGTATTAGGAAGGTAAAATTATTTAAAATCGCGGCTAAAGCGGCTAACATATTGTTATCTTTTGGGAAGGCCGTGAAATTCGCTAAACGGCCTATCCCGAATACTAAGTATTTTAATGAGTAATTAATGAGGGCCTCGCAATTATGTATTTTTATTTGGCGAGGCTCGTCTCATTGTTATTTATTTAAGGCCAAACTAAAGTAGCTAGTTTTTCTATTTTTTATCTCTAAAGGCTAATTAATTCTCGAATACAAATGCAAATCTCAAATTCAAGTTCAGATTCAAACAAAAGAATAAACCTTTTAGCTTGAACCCGCTACCTAATTCAAAACTTGATTTCGTATTGATGAATTAATTTCCCACGGTTCCTAATCATATTTTCAGTAGACAAATTAATCAAAAACGTTTTTGGGCCTCAAAAGTTTTAGCCCAGTAATGTCACACAATTTCCAATTCCTAATTATTATTTTTTTATATTATCATTTGGGATTTTTGATTCTCAATTAAATTTCAGAGTACTTTCGGGCCTTTAGCCTGGCCCAAGTACTGGACAAGTGAGGCGAAACACTTTAACCACAGAAGGCAGATTTGGGCCTTAGACTTTATTAGTCTCCAGATCTGGCTCATGGGCTCATAATAGCCCACATGCATAGTGAACCTGATATCAGTTCAATTAAATCAATTTGATTACCAATTATTCTATGTATTCCAAATTATAAACCTAAAATGAGAATATTTATCTAAATCTAATATACATTGTTCGACTTAATTTTATCACATATTTTTTTAAACTGATTTGTTCAATAATACCGATTTTAGTTTGCTATTTGATAATTCCAGCTCTTAATCTAATCTGTTTTTACGAAACCTATTACAAAGTAGCTAATATCCATACTTATCAGGTCTAACTAGATGAAGTCATATCGAAGCTATAATAGCAATTGTATTAATCATGCTTGAAGCTAAACATTATTTATCATTCAATTACGTTTAATAAAAAAATTAGATTATTACAAACAACTACAGAATATGAAGTCATTTAAACCTATTTTACAACTAATAATCACGAATCAAAAGTTAAATCACGCTACTAATGCAAAGTTAACAAGTTCAGTCCAAATTAGAACAGTCTTTATTACATAATACATATCAATACTACTTCATCTAAAATCAACTGCATTAGTAGTAAAAAAAACAAATATTATAACACTGATTTACTAACAACTACCAGAACACTAATTTTTAAACTACAATAGCTATTAAATGGCATAAACAAAAACAAAAGCAACTAATAGATGAACTGATGATTATTCTTCATTTTTTCCAACTTCAAATCACGTTTATACTGGATTGAATTCAAAAATGTACCTAGAAATAGAATGAGATGAAAAAAAATGAAAGATCGATCAGTAGAGTTTAATCATCAAAACGAGCAGGCCAATCACAGCTTCATTACACCAGAATTAAGTCACAACAAATGATAGAAACCAGTAGAACAAACACTCGACTAATTTCAATGCAAATTCATCATCACTCCGATTACAGCTTTCAAAAAATCAATGAAACAGTGATGTTTTAAGATTTTTCTCCTAATTTCTAATATGTTTGAGTTTTTTGAAATGTTGAATTGTGAAATTTGGATCTAAGGACGCAGAGCTTATTTTTGAGAGATTTCAGATTTTCCAAACTTATCAAATGAGGCATATTGATGTCTATTTATAGATTTAAATTTGGAGGAAATTTCAAAGTTTATTAATTACTCTATGGTCCCTCTTTTATTTAATTTATACCCTTATTCTTTTACTTGTAATTCAATTAACTAACCTTATTTATGAAAAATTATGCTAACACCCCAATCTAGAATCTTCTATCCTAATGTAATTCCCTATCTACCCCCACTTCACTTAAAAATCTACCTCATTGCCCTTTTAGGATTTCCAAAATACCCCTGAATTTTGATTGTTTTTACTAAGTGCCCTACTGCTTTTACCCTTTTAACTCCCTGAACTGTCAAATTTTACCCTATTACCCTTTATTCCCTTTTACCCCTGAACTCCAGATTTTAACAAACTAATTATCAGAATTTAACAAATCTAATTTTAATTCCAACTAATTACCAATTATCATTTAATAACTATAACCAAAACAATACTAATTAACCCTAAGTAATCAAACTTATTATTAATACTGACTAACAATTATCCAAAATTATCACTGACTAACAATTATCAACAATTATAACCAATCCTTATCAAATATTATCAGTCAAAAACAATTAAAGAAATTTCTGCAAACAGAATCTAATTAACTTCTATTTGATGTCAATTTTATTTTTCTTAAACGAAATCAGAATTTATTACTAATTATCCTAATATCTAATTACTTATTTATTGAAAGTAATCAAACAGAAATAAAAAGCTGCTATTTTCTTAGCAAAATCAGTAAACCCTAATAAACCGAAATTAAGAGATTCATAACGGAAAACAATTGAAAACATATAAACATGCAAGAAATAAAAGAAAAAGAAACAGAAAAAAGAAAAGAACTTAGCTTTTTTTTAATCTTATTTTTTTTATCACTGGACAGTCTCCTAGACCTAAGAAGAACAGGAGCGATTTGGCGTTGATTTTCTTGAATTTTGAGTCATCGGAGAAACTTCAAATTCTGATTCGAGCCGCTCTAGTAATTTTTAAGGTTCAAGATCTTCAAAATAGGGTTGAGGGTGTCAAGGAGAAACTGTGGTGTGATTTTTGGTTAGTTTGGGTGAAGTCGTGTTCGCCGGAATTAGGGTTCCGGCGATACGTTTTTGGATATTCGAGAAGCTAGAGAGAGATTTGAAAGAAACGGAATGGAGGGGTGGGTTCAGTGTCTCAAGGCGGTCTTATGGTGTATTTTGGGGATTGATTGGTGAAGGTAGTGTTTTCCGCCGGTAGGGTTCCGGCAGGGTCGGCAAGGAAGCCATGGCGGCTAGGGTAAAGAGAGAGACAGAACGGGTAAAATGTTTTCTGATTTTCATGGTGTATATGATATATACTAAAAAGGCATTAATGATCCACAACCGTTGAATTGATCAAATTGAACGGCTCAGATTTCTTGGGCCCTTAACGACGTCGTTTTATTTAAAATGAGATCAAATCCTGTCTGTTAGATTAGGAGGATCAAAGGCTGTGATTGAAAGAGGCTGATGCGATGTCGTTTGGATTATGAATGAGGCAGACTGGGTTATTTGATTGGTCTTGGGGCGTTATTTGGGCTAAGCAGGCTGGGGTATTTGCTTTGGGCTTAGGGTAATTAGCCTAAAAATTATTTACCTTCTTGTATTTCATCATATTATTTGTATTGTATTTTCCTTTTGTATTTTTTGTATTTTTATTTTTTGTATATTTTCTTTTTTTCCATTTTTTTGATTTATTAAATTGTTAAACTATAACTAATTAAATTCTAAAATTTATTTAATAACTATTTTATAGCAATTTCCGATTAAAACACTAAAATGCTATTTTTTTATTTTTCCTTAAATTGTTTCTAAAATTGTAAAACTAAAAATCCTAATGCATATGCATATTTTTTGTAATTTTAGTATGAATTATTATGCAACTAACAAATATCAACAAAATTATAAAAATAATGAAAAATTAATTTGTTTGGATTTTAGGATTAATTTACTTAGGGCAAGAATCACGTGCTCACAAGCGGATGCTGCCTGCATGGACTAGGAAATCCCTCATTCATCCTTTTTTTAGTAACAAGGGAACCAAACTAGTTTGGGTTCCTAAATCTAACCCTTGATGTGCATACACAGGGAGTAGTGAGAGGAAGCATACTGTGATGGACTATGGACAGTGAATGCTTAAAACACGCATGTGGAAACATCATGAAATGTTTCTCACTGAAAGACCTGCAGGTAAGGAATGTATCCTTGAGAAGAAAGTAAAGGGTACATTCTCAGTGAATGAAAAGGCTAGAAGTTCCCTTGGCACTCGAGTATGAAAAGACGGAACTAGAAAATGATGCATGGATAATGCTCATCGCCTATGGAATCACCAAAATTCTAAGAAAAGGAATGAACACTGCTCTCTCTTGAAAACAAATGTCGAACCAGGTCCCTCATAAATCAAAACTCGACAAGAACCGTAAATTGGAAGAAAATGCCTTGCTCGTGACAACAGGAAGGATCAGCTTGGGAAGCTCAATCCAAAGGGGAACGAGTGAAGGAACCATTATGGGTTACAATCCATAAAATAAGGCCACAAAGTCTCCAACAAAGGGTACACTAAATGGTAGGGGGTGCTCATGGGGTATTCAATAAGATACTTTTCCTTGCCAAGAAAGAAACGATGATGATTAGTATGATGAACCAATCCTGTCTCTGGGAAATATTTGAGGCTTCAAATAGGGAGTATGATAAAGTGAGCAAGATGAAGGAAACTAACAATAGACAACTCAACCTCCTCCATCACGTCTCATATAGAACCTGGTACACCTGTCATGATTCATGCCTTATCTTTTGGGAGACAAGGAAGCAAAACGAAATGACCTCATCAAACAATTGGAGAGAAATTGAAAACACATTGAAGGGAGAGATCATCCTCTGAGAGTCAATATGAAGAAAGGATTGATTGCGGAAAGCATTGCAGAATAGAAGACCAAACTCCAGATATCTGCATCAAAGCCTCAAGAAGAGAATATTTCTAATAAATCAAGGTGAAGATGGGGTCACAAGAATCTAATGAAGAACCTGATCTTCCATCTGCTAGTTGTGTAAGATATCATCAGGTAAAGGTAGCTAAAGTGTTTTCTGACCAAGCCTAACTCACATCAATACCGTTGTAGGTAAACACGCATGACGATCATAGAAGCTAAAGGTATGGATATGAACTGCGAGAGGGAAGCTGCTAAAACATTGTTCAAAAGACTGCTTTGGCATCAGATGCTTGTATCTTAGGTTAGTAGTAATGTGTTTATGCTGCGTGCCCTCATAAAACAAAAAAAAATGTGTGTTTAACAAAATTAATTCAGATGCCACATTATCTGAGTTTTCAGTGTCTGCGTGTCATGTCTTGTCTTTCAAATCTTTTCATCTCCTCTACACGATAACACTTTCCCACAAACCTACCATCATTCTTCAAAACTATTCAGAACCTGTTTCGCTCTCCACTTATCATTAGCCCTTCTTCCAATAAAACCTTATTTGTCTCTCAAGGCAATTCATGAACCTTTATCTACTCTGTACAACTGTGATCTTCTTTTCATCTCTCTCTATACTCGTCTACCAAGTATCCATCTAATGGCGATCAAAAAATTATCTCATTCTCCCACCATTGACATCGTTCCCACTTCATCATTATCCTTGAAATCATCCCCAGAGCGTCATTATTTTACACCCTCTACTACCTTACCAACTCCTGGTTCCTCCTTTACTCCTGCAATTTTTCCATTTCTGATAAACCCTGTTTACCATTATTTTGAGAATCCTATGTCTAATCAATCATACGATCTCATCGAAAAACACACGGGAGGTTTTATTCCTTAAGTATCAGAAGCCCCTGAGGATGATCCTGACCTATATCTGAACACCTCCATGTTGGATTAGGTGACTCTCAAGAAGTCACCAGAAAAGGAAGTAGCTCATAACATCATGGCTATAGCTGCTGAGAATGTGATGAATGAAGGACCATATCTCTTGTCTGAGTACCAGGGGGAAGAAATTCCATTCCTAGGAGATGTAAGAACCACAGCACTCCTCGAGTCCTTGGCTCATGAGATATTCTTAGAAACGCCTTTTGATGAACCTGATTCTTTTCCAAGCAAGCCCACTCCTTCACATCCCGTTCACTCTAAGCTCTTAGAGTCTTCCTCCAAATCACTCACCATCAGGTCACTACAGCAAGAGAGTTCTGAGTCCTCATTTCAGAAAAGTAAGAAGAGTGTCAAGACAAGGAAAAAGAGGAAAATGAATCCAAAGGATTTCATCAAGAGTGTGTCAGTAAACCAAATAGACCAAGATGCTTTCAAGGAACCTGGTTCCTCAGTACAACAATATATGACAATTCAACAGTCTATGAAAAGTGCCTTCGATGAAATTGTTGAGAAACAGAAAGGGTCATTTGTGAAGTACAGTAGCAAGTCTAAATGGAGTCCAACTGAGCTAGTTGTGTCTGAGGACCATACTGTGGGGATGGCAAGCTGGAAAGGAGAGTCTGTCGAAGGGTCTAGCAAACAAAAGGAGGAAACTACTAAGGAGCCTGGTACTATAAGGTATATAACCCGTGACAGTGGTCTTTGGCAACAGAGATTAAGAACTTAGAAAGTGTTGTGAGGTCGTACATTTGATCCAGCAATTTCGGAGATGACAGGGATGAGACAAATTTGGGAGATTGTGGAATTTCAACAATGGGAACACTTGTTTGAAGAGAGAATGCATTTGGTGTACAAAAATGCATTACAAACTTTTTAAGCATCTCTTTTCACTGTTGAGGGGGATCACATTTGTGCGCTTGTAAATAGAGTAGACATTGTACTCGATGCTTCGATATTGGGAAAAATCTCAGAATTTTGTATGAAGGTATGTCCTCAGTTAAGGGTGTCTGTGGAGTAAACGTTCGGAGAGCCATCATGAAAGAGCATGGTATTCAACAGGGGGAACAGGTGCATAAGAAGGTTTTGTTTTCTGAGTACAAGCTTCTCTATGAACTGGTCAATAAAGTGCTCTTACCCCGCTCTGAGGCGCTCTATTGCTACAAGATCGGACATGGTCCTGATGGAAGTGCTCGATGAGTTTGTTCCAATCAATTTGCCTGCAATCATGATAGACCATATGTAGAAGGTGGAAAATTTCAAGGGTGGAAATCATGGGTTACCTTATGGATTTCTCCTCACTCAGGTGTTCAGATTCTATAAGGTCCCCTTGGGGAATCCCAGAGTGGCACACGTAAGCAGACCTTCTCTAAGACCACTCTAGAAGAATGTGAATGTATTGAAAAGGTTGGTGGAAGCATCTCGACCATCTCTCAGCTAATCAACGCTCAAAATGTAGCCTCTGGGGAAATAAGAAGGTTGAGGGCTCAAAATGCTATACTGGAAACTCAGCTTAGTCAAGCAGTTAAAGGACCTGATTCTGTACATGAGGAGATTACACGACTGACAAAGGAGAATAAGAGACTTCAGGCTCAATTACTTGAAGAACAATTGTCCCCAAATGCTATACTGGACCTGGTTCTCAAAACCATGGCTCTCTCTTCTTCCAAGCCTCCTTCCTTTAGTATCCCCTAGGACCCTCCTTGTGTCAAGCTATTTTTTCTCCAACCTCCTGTGGCTGCTATTTTACTTTTGTTTGCATGTTTTTGTTGTGGTGGCATGTTGAACTTAACCATTACTGCTCCTGAATTACTCAGTCTAATTCAAACATTAATGAAACATCTTCCTTTTAGTTATTTGTACAATCCTATGTTCCTTTGGCTTCTCTTTTCTGTCATGTTGTGTGCACATATGTGGCATGAGCTAGCTATGTTCGACTTCATTATACTTCTTACCTGCTTGTGCTATTTTTATTTCCTATCCCTTTTAATGATGCCAAAAGGGGAAAAGAAAGAAGTGTGAGGGAGATCTTAGATTAAGGGGGAACTTAGGAACTTACTTGTAAGAATGATGGAGATCTATCTTAGATTAAGGAGGAACTACTGGCATCTAATCTGGTTATTTTTGCTCTAATCAAATATTGTCCACCTAAGTTTGTCATCATCAAAAAGGGGGAAATTGATGGGTTTTCAGTATTTTATATTTTGATGATCTAACAAGCTTGTCATGAAAAACTAGATAGAGCACCGGACAGATAGGACATACATTTCATATGAACTAATCGAAGCCTAAAAATTAGCAAAGGGAGGAACACAACATGGACCTGATGATTTGGCCCTTTAAGGTTCTTCGACACAAGCAAGTCAGTGACTATATGCAATCAAGATAAAGAGGAACACAACAGGGACCTGCTGCTTTAGGGTTCTCTGACAAAAAGTACAAGTCAAGTACACAGCTAGAACGTGACAGAAGAAAGTAACCATCTAGCAACTGTTACAGAAGAGGAACACAACTAGGACCTGGTCTGTTGGTGTGTCCTGATAGGAAGTACAAAGCCCACTATCCAGCTGGAACGCAACTGCACAGAAGTGGATGTGCAGGCTGTACAACAGCCACTTCTCATTGGGGAAGAAGTATACACCTTGAGTTAACACCACTATCGTGTGTGCCACCTTTTGTGATAAAACAACCTGGTGTAAGACACACTAGTGTTTGTGCATTCAGTGATATTCGCTCAAGCATAACAAAGTTCATCTAGCATCGAAGTCACTGGTGTGTCAAGAACAAGAAGACAACTCCACTAAGGATCAGTTTCTAACAGAGTCTTATATACGTCCATAGTTGAGTTGTAATCTTGTTAATTGTTCCACATTGTAATTCCTAGTTTGCTTTTTTAGAAGCGTTGTCTTAGGAACAAACCAAATTCATAAACTTTAGAGTTTATGATCTAACTAGGAATAGTCATAAGTTAAATCATTTGTAACTAGGAGAGTTATAGAGTGGCTTGTGGTGGTGCATCACAAGTTAGTTTGAAGTCTTTTCAAAAGGGCGTTTGCTAAGTGGCTTATGATAGGTAGATTACAAGTTAGTTGAGTTTAAAGTCTACAGGTATAGTTCGTGGTTTTTTTATCCCTTTGTGTGGATTTTTCCACGTAGAAAAGTTCTTGCCTTCTTTATATTCAGTCGTTACTGCATTCTACGTAATAGTCTCATAGAGGACCAAGTACTCTATAGTTTGGTGGACTCACATAATTTAACATTATGACATTAAGAAAACATGTCCCAATCTTTCTTAGCCTCCCCCCCCCCCCATGGAATGAGCACAACAAGGTGTTAATACCACCTTTGAGAAGAAAAAAAAACTAATCAAGATGTGCCAAAATACAAGTTAAATATTAATATTACATGGTATATCTTACAAATTTCATAAATCCTTCAAGGTTCGGAGGAATTTCTGTTGGAAGTAGCGGAAAAAAAGCTTGTTCATCACCGCTTCCGGGCGAAGCTGCATCTTCCGTAAGTTCAGCTAGCATTTCTTCGTAAGTTGCGTCTACCTCTGGTTGTGTTTCTGCAAGTCCAAAATTTCTTCGTTCCGAACGGATCAAATCTCTAAAAAGTATTGATTTTACCAAGTTCTCCCTCATAGACGCTCTATAATCACCGATTTGAAGTCTTGCTTGACTGAAAACGCACTCTAATGCCACTATTGAAGCTTGAATAGTTAAAACATCTCGGGCCGTCCTTGAAAGGATCGAAAAGTGTTTTTCTTTGTCCTTCCACCATTCCAAAAGATTAAATGAGCCGTCGGGATTCACTTCCTCAAGTCCCTATGAAAAATAAACTTCAAGCTCATTTAGTTGTGAACAATCACTAGTGGTACAACCTTGAGAGCCCCTGAACTCAGTCCAAGCAGTAAGTGCTCTTACTCCTGCAGTTCTTTTAGACGCTTGAGAACTAGAAGAAGAAGGAGTTGGAATATCTGGTCTATCATTATCTATTGCAATTTGTTAAGCACTATAAATAGTTAGAGCATTTATTTTAATTGAGGTTTGTGCGTCCGAAAGTGTAGACAACTCATCAGGTTTCAAGTGCTAAACCATTATAAATAGATCGATACCAATATAGAGGACCACCTAATTTTATAGTAGGATTTAACAAGGCAGCAATACCATAAATAGGGGGAGTAGGGAAAAAGTATTTTTTAAATTTCTTTCTCATAAAATCAATGGCTACTTTATAATTTCCCCACCCTCTGAAAAATGAGCAAACAAATTTGCAAGATCTGCAAGATAAACTAAACAGTTCAAAATAGTCGGATAATATTGCCCAGAAATTTCATTTGTAGCAACATGAAAGCTTTCTAAAAAATCTACAAGCATTTCAACATTAGCCCAATCCGCATTTGTAAGGTGCTCATCATCATCACTTAATTGAGCATTAAACATTGAGTTTATGGGGTTTCTATATTCATATGCAACAACTAAACTTTCATACATGTGATTCCATCTAGTTGGACAAGATTTAGGAACCTTTCTTTCTCATAGGACAAATTCATCGCATCTTTTAAAATATTCTCTAAGTCTACTTTTACGGTTTGAATAAAAAATCCAGTGAAGAGCCAATTTAACCTTTTCAATTTAAACATTAAAATTCTAATACCAACACCTACAATTAAATGGTAAATATGACAAATACATCTAACATGAAAAATGTTACTAAATGCAGGATTTAGTGTAGTGGTAAGCAAGGCTACAACATTAGTGGTACTAGTAGCATTATCCATTAAAATTGACATTATTTTATCACTAATACTTTAATATCTATAAATATCCGTAACCGTGCTAGAAATAAATTGTCCTGTGTGACATGAATTAATTATTCTATAAGCAACAATGCGCTTTTGCATTATCCAGTCCTCATCAATCCAATGACTTGTAACAGTAAGATAATCACAATCATTACCACTTCTACCAATATCAGTAGTAACAGCTACATGAAAATTAATATGAGTAAATAAATAGCGCAAATATTGTTTATATTCATGTTTATATTTAAAAATATCGCTCGTTACGGTTGTGCGAAGGATTAAAAACTTTTCTAATATAATGCACAAAGTGGGGTTAGACGGAAAACTGTAGGGTAAGCACATAACAATAACTATTTTTGCCAATTCTTCCCTATCTTTTCTTGGGTCATAATATAAAATATCACCAGTAACAGTGTTAATTCCTGATTGAAATTGATTTGACCCGGTACTAGGGTCAAGCTGACTAGTTGGACTTGCCCCCCCCCCCCCTGCAGCTTTCATTTGAAAATATTTAGCTTTATCTTAAGGGTGTATCATTACGTGTCTCTTCAAACTCCCCCCCCCCCTCTTCGATCAATATAGTTAAAAGCCATCTCTTTGCCACAAGTTTTATACTTAGCTTTATTTTTTCTCTTATTTGAATAAAAAATAGCCAAACAAGAGATGTTTCGACCCATTTAAAAGGTTGTCTACAAAAAGTAGAGGTACTAACAGGGGGTCAATCGGGGCATCATTTGGATTAGCTGGGTTAATTTCAGCAACAGGACTAGTGGGTTTATCATCATCCGGTTGTGTTTCATCTAAATTTATTTCCTGCTCACGTTCTTTATCAATAGTTGGATTACCATAAAGAGAATTCATATATTCATGATATAAGTTTTGACCACCTCCAACATTATGCACATATTGACTCTCAGTAAATTATAATAAAGTATTATCACTATCAAGAATAGGAGAAGGTGGAGGGCGGGTATGGGGTTTGGGTAGGGGAGGTCGGGGAATTAGAGGAGGAATAGAATGGCCACTAGATTCACCACTCTTGGATTTTTCCTTATTTTTACTAAACATTTTTTTAAGGAATAGACCATCTTAATTATAATTATACAAAGTAATTATATAAAACAAACAAAACTATAAAAAAAAGAGTTGGAACGAGTTTACCGAATTGACGAATAACTTGTTGAAAATTAATTATCGTTGAAGACTTGAATACTTCAATTCACCTTCACAATTTTTCACACAAGTTGCAACAATAAAGTAACCAATTTTAGAAGAAAATTAGAGAGAGATTGAGAGATATTGATGATTTGGTGAAGAAAAATAAAAGAATGAGGAGGTATTTATAGTTGAAAATAGGAAAAAGTGTAATAATAAAAAGTTTGGGGTTAAAATAAAGTTGGGGGGTGGGGGGTTAAATGGCTATTTTATAAATAGCCAACAACTATTTTGGCAGCAATAACGACTACATTTTAAATGGGTAACCATCAGAAAATTAAGTGGGAATTTTATTTTTTAAATGTAGCCGTTGGGGACCGGTTGAGACTGTTTGGGACCGATTAGGACCGGCTCACTTAGGACCCGATCCCGGGCCCAAACGGTCCCGGTCCTAACAGTCCTCTAATGTGAACCGGCCCATATGGGCATGTATATCTCCCTGATCCCGGGCTTAAACGGGTAGGATAGTTTAGGCCCACTACCCATGGGCTCGCGGGCCCGGGCTAGTCCCGGGTTTAACCGACCCACTTGCCACCCTTAATTTTGGTATACATTTGGACATGGAATTTTTTTTAACTTCTTCAAAGAAAATTTACACTTTTTAAAGCTTAGTAAAAAATACAATAAGTCGCAATAATTAATACATAATGTTTTAAAAGGCATATGAAAAATTTACAGTCAAAGAATAATTTATTTGACTTTCGAAATCCGAACACCCAAGACGGATAAGGCAAATTCATTATGTGCTTCTATATATTATATTTTGAAGAGGAATTTTTAGAAACCACTATTGTTTAGTGGCTATTAATTTTTTATAGCTACCATATACATAATTACTTCATATAGCTACCATTCAGTTATTGCGGTAGTGTATTTGTTGCATTCACACTGCTGTATTCATGAATAGAACAACAAAAAGTGCCTAAAAATCAGGGTAGTCTAGCTGTACGTGCATGTATTTACTTGTATTTGCGCTGTTGTATTCATGAATACAGCAGTAAAAAGCGTCAAGAATTAGGGCAGTCAAGTTATATGTATTCACACGTATTTGCGCCATGTATTCATCAATATAGTAACAGCAATCACCTTAAAAATAGGTATGTCCAGTTGTCTAAGAGAGAGGAAAAATATAAATAGCGTATTTCATGCCTTAATGGTAGTATATACTTATAAGGCCCCGTGAAATCCCTACTTGATAACCCGGATCCCGTGGTGCCAAGTTAGGAGCATGTGTTAACAATTCATAAATATAATGCATTAAAAAGTCAAGAATAAGTTTTCAGAAAAATGCAAGAAATGAGGTCGCATAATCAAAATGCGGACCGCATATCTGCCGCATAGTGAGGTAGAATGTTGGTTAAAATTAAAGTCATTTATACGGTCGAAATGCGGTCGCATAATCAAAATGCAGACCGCATAGTCGTCGCATATTTTCCTTTGAATTTTGCAAGGGTCAGTTCTGCGGTGCATTTTGCGACCGCAGAACATGAATGGGACCGCATTCTTACCGCAGACTGAGTCAGAATGTTTAGTTTTTGGGGAGCATTTTGCGGTCCATTATGCGGACCACTGTTAACTCTGCGATCGCATATTTGACTCGGGGCTCCAATTTTCTAATTTTTAACCCGACCTCCCTATCGATATATTCGATATCATAACTCATTTTAAGCATTCTTCTGAGCATTTCTAGAGAGAGAAAGAGGGTTCTTAGAGAGGTAAAGTCTCCCATCAAGTTACTCCATAAGATTGGGCTAAATCATTGAAGAAAATCAAGTGAAGACACCTAAATTTTTATTTCCAAGAGGTAAGATTCATAATCTCAGCTCTTATTTCTACACTTAGATACATGGGGCCAGTAGAGAAGTAATTCAAGAGTATAAGAATGATATTCTCTACATGCATGTCAAACCACAGGATATTGGAAGGTAGAAAACCAAAAATAAGGCAATTGGGGGTATAAAATGATAGAAATTCCTCACAAAAAGGGGCTAAGATCACAATGCACCTTTAGTGTTTGATGATATGCTCGAACCAAGCTAGAACTTCAGTTTCGTCTCTAATTCTCGGTTCAATTTGTAATTCTTACAAAATAGATCGAAGTTCTAAAGAGTTACGAAATTTTTTAAAGATTAAGGAAAGCGATATTGAGGTATGTATGGCTAAAACCCCATTTTTATTAGAAATTAAGCTCCGTCGTCATTTACGAAAGTATGATAAGAGTTGAATTGGCTAGTGTATTGATTGCTACTACGCATTAATTGATTTGCATATATCTATACATATTCGTGAAGGATGTGCCTCAATGTGAATAATGTACCAATCTTGATAATTAGATAATGATGAAAAGAACAGTTATGTGTTGAAATACTTGGGCTATAAGCCGACATTGAAACAAAAAATTATTCATGCTAGCTATGTGCTCACTACTTGTGATTGCAACTTGAATTATACTTGATATATGTAGATCACAACTTGTAAAACGAATGTTGGAAAGGGAAAACGATGTGATGATGGCGGCCATGAGTGCCCAAGAATTGTTATGATATGTGTGGAATAAAAATTTGAAGGTGTTGACTAATGAGAATTGAGTAATGCCTCCAATGAGGTGACCTAACCGATCGGGTCGTGATCGGATACCATGCCGCACACATGGTGGTAATGTGTTGATATTGAATTTCGGATAAGGGAAATGAAATATTGATTGAAGGTAATGCCTCCAATGAGGTGACCTAGCCGGTCGGGTCATGACCGGACTTCGCTCGAGATGGCGGTGGTAATGAGAACAGTGGTGAACATGTGACAGAAATGCCCTATTCTATGTTGTGGAAATTGTATGAAAGATTATATGACTTACTTCTTTGATTTGCCCGTATTATTTGCTTGTATCTGTTTGATAGTTCTTTCTAGTAAAATGGTGTTTAGTTATACATACCAGTACAATTCAAATGTACTGACGTCCCTTTTGCCGGAGGCACTACATTTGTGTTATGATTGTAGGTGGATCTATAGCAGGCACTCCAGTCCACCGGCAGTAGCACCTCCTCCACTTTCCGTCAGCTGTATGGGTGAGCCCATTTCCCCTCGGGGCCCGGCGTGGCTTATGTCGTTGTTCTTCCCGGAGTCTTATTTTTATATTTGTGTAAGGTATAGCCGGAGCCTTGTTGCCGGCATTTCTGTATTATTCTTCAGTTATATTTAGAGGCTCCTTAGACAGGTTGTGGGTAGTGTTGGGTATTGGAAATTAAAATAGAAATATTAATGTTTGCCACTGGTATATATATAACTTGTAATACCCTTAAAGTGGCGAAATGAAGTTGCTAATGAAAATGAAATGGAAATCATTAATTATATGTTGATAGAATTTGATTAATGGAGCCTATCCCTTATTTAATTATGAGTTGGGTTGGGTAGTATGTATGAAACCTGCCAGACTTACTCAGTCGGGTTTACTCAGTTGAGCGCCGGTCACGCTCCTCGGATTTGGGGCGTGACAAACTTGGTATCAGAGCCTCGGGTTTTAAAGTGTCCTAGGATATCTCGGAGCCGTGTCTAGTAGAGTCCTTATTATCGGTGTGTTGTCGACCACATCTATAAGTTGGAGGCTATTCAGACATTTAGGAATTTCACCCTTCTTTGATACTCCAATCGTGCAATAGAGCTCAAGTTCGGGAGCTAATTTCCTCTCTAGGTCTTATTCTCAAGATTGGTAACCTTGATGCCATAATCCACGAATTTGAAGCATATAGGGAGGGATTGATCCTACCATTGAGTCCGAGTGGATTGCCCAAGGACTTGTTAGGAGAATGTATTGAGATATGGATAGATTGGCAAAATATATCGCTAAGAAAAGAGCGTCCTTATCCTTATTGATATCTCTGCACCATCAGATCATGTGGTATATCAGCATGTTACCTATGTACGTTAGAGATGTGGAGTCGAGGGGTATCGATTAAGCTATATCCCTACCAACCTAACGTCATTAAGTGAGTCAAATTAGAATTTCTACTTATTGTATATGTACATCCATATTGAAGAGTTCTCATAAATACGGTCATAACAAGGTGTTGAATAACAAAACATTGCGTGTATCGACTCTTTTGAACGAGATGCACTATTCGTGAACCCACTCTATTATGAATTCTCTTATTTACATTCTTGTGGAATTAAGTTCTATAATTATGCCCTTGAATTGAGTTATAACTCTAGGATTGATATTTCCTACTTGCTTTTCCTAAATTCTCACCAAGGTACTATATCCGATGAAATTCTTACAGAATCTTTCATTTAAATGGACAAAATCTACTCTCTTGTGCCCCTATATGCACCGTCGTAAAATTTACCTATGTGGTGCCAAGATCCACGCGAAGCATCCCAGCATTGTGATCCTTCTCGAGTCACCCTTTTACTCAGTTGTGTATATGGCTTATATGATTTGAACAGTCAACCTACTCTCTTGCGAATACCAACATGAAAGCTTCTTACTGCCTAGTAACATAAGAGCTTACCTTAACACCTCGCATGAGTACATGTCAATCGAAATGGTCACCGTGTGCGTGAATATAAAGTCTCTCGAAAAAAAAATTGGATTCTCACGTCCACTTCATAGGAAGATCATGTGTCGCCATAACTTTCGTGTCCACTGGGGACATCCCACAGTAAGTAGCTCACCTTGTCCTGGTATTGTGGTTGCCCGTGGCATGGTCGTATATTGCAGTTGGGAGCTAATATAGCAGAAGCGTGTCCAACTTATAACAAATGTTTATCTCCTACTTACACCTCCATAACATGTGTTAATTGTGTTCTTTAGTTACTGAATTCATTGTGCTAGTTTCCCACACTTGTTCGATAACCATGAGAGAACATATCCTTCTATGAGTCATTGAAACACTTTCTGTCTTGTAAGGACCCTTACTAGGCTCTCCGTCAAGACCAAGCACACCTTCGGGGGTTATTATAGCACAACGCCAGTTTCTCATGTTTTTCTGTCTTTCATTAGCGTCTAGGTGGTTCTCAAGTTAAAATCTATGAAGAAATCATTAAGAACATCATCAAACCCTCCATGATTATTCTATACTATCTCATTGGGTTCCCATATCACTTCAAGTTCATCAAGGGTTGATAACATGTCGCAATTGCTGAGACCGAATGATCTCCTCTCGATAATGGATTATCTACACATGTGCTAGTCCAACGATCTGTTTATCAGACTAACTCTCGCCTATAGGTTTTGGGTTGACCAAGGAGAAATACACCTAGTAACACATTCACATGTAAAAGCCTTTCTCTCGGTCATGTCTTATAACATCTCTCAATATGGCTCGAAATAGCTGTTTGTATAGAAGTGTGTTGTAAAGCTTCATTATGAAGTAAAGTCACTAAATATAATTGGATTTTTGAATTCTGGAGCTATACACCATGTGACTACATAGAGAGACCTCCTTTCAAAAAAATGTAGCTTCTTATAATCGCTTTATATTACCACAGTTCCTAGTGGTTACAATGTAAAGGTTACTTCCATAAGGCTCTTTCCCTTTCTTTTCAGTTGTTTTGCATTGTGTGTTGTTTACCCGTAATCTTCGATGTGATATTACCTCGATGTCTCGACTAGTTATCCAATGATATGATCTAAATTAATTAACCTTACTTTTATGTACTCTACAAGCGCCCTGAGGGTGGGTAAATTTCCCCTTTTCTACAGATTTCTAATGTCTTCAACTATGTTTAATCTTGTTGATTCCAAGTGGTGCTCTTAGTTGTGTTGCCTTACCATCTATTTTCATATGATAACTCTCATTGCAAAAAAAACTCATTTTATGGTTCATGGCATCAAAAGATAAAGTCTTATAGCATCAAGGGTGGGGACAAATTCCCTTTGTTAGAATAAATAAATAATGCTAGTACTCCTTGTAGATGCTCTTCTAACGGTCATTTACCTGCTTTGCTTGTCCTTGTGACTAGATAACCTAGGTTGCTTATTCCTGATAAACGCATTATGACGGCTCATCCTTTTAAACTTATCCATGTGGGCACTTTGAGGCCTTGTTCTATACCAACTCGTAATGGTTTTAAGTACCTTCTCGTCACTATTATTAATTTTCTAAGACTACGAGGGCTTGCCTCATGAGATTCAAAAGTAATGATTTTCCTTAAAATTCGAGATTCAATTGATATTATTTCAAACCAAAGTGTATACCTTTTTCCAAAGTCTTAAATGGGTCAGATTGGTTGGGTTACGTGACTTTCTTCTCACTCGACCTCTAGAATAATTGACTATATCAGCTCCATGTGAGGATAGTTTTGCTACCCTTGGTATTATACCTCCTTGGGAGGATAGGAGTGTCATTTGTCTTTCTCCCTGGAGTATCATGTTAACCATTAGAATGCCTCTAACCAGTGCATGATTTCTTCCCAACATCTAGATGTCTGAGCTATGTGGTTTTACTTGAAAAGAGGATGAGATTAGATGCCCTAAGATTTTTGCAAATATCATGAGCATATCGATTTGAAATACAAGTTTGGTCGTATCCTTAGTTCCCTCGTATATGATCAATTCTCAGGAAGGGGTTAAGCTGTCTGTGTCACACCTCCTTTTTCATACGCTACTTTACCCGCGAGGGCATAGAGGAGTTTTTCCAATTTAAGGACAGTCAGAACGGGATTAGTTATTTAAGTTTTTCAGAATCGCCACTTGAGAATATAATGGTGTCCCAAGTCACCAGTTTAATCCCGAACCGAGGAAAGTTTGACTCTGTTACAGTCTGCGAACTAGAAATCCGGATAAGGAATTATGTTAACCCGGGAGAAGGTATTAGGCACTCCCAAATTCTGTGGTTCTAGCA
>MU784227.1:95003-112537 GCA_026770625.1 Nicotiana glauca | reverse complement strand
ATATATATATATATATATTATATTTGTAAAATTACCATATACATTGACATTTATTAACTTGCCACTTGGCTTAACAATAATGTCAATTATATATGATAACTTTCTTGCTTTAATATATATATATATATAGATTCACTTTTACTTTGATATTTGGCCCAACAAATTATTCAATTTATTTTATGGGTCATAAGTTATTCTTGTTTGTACTAGAAGAGTGAATATGATATTATATTGGCGTAATGGCTTCCTGGCCACTTAAATTTGTAAGGCTTTTGAAAGCCAATACACAAACTTTGGACTTTCCCATTAGAACACTCAAACTCGTGAAACCCTTAACTAATAAACACATTTGACCCTGCGCGTGTATTACACATTCACAGACGTGTCCATCCAGTCAGCAAATGATCAATGAGATTGTTACACGCCAAGGGCGCGAAAACAAACCCCATAACTATGCTGGAATAAATTTATTAATTTCTAATTTTTCTTCTATTTTCCTTATTTTCTTATTTTTAACTACGAATAGGGCCACAAATCGAACACAAAGGAACAACAATGGATACTTAGAACTGCTCAAGTGAATTAGAGAAAACGAGTAAAAACATGGATAATATATGATTAATAGATATCTGGAAATTGTACCACGAACCAAAAAAAATAACTCGCCGGCGATCTCGAACGATCCTCAACACTCAAATTGAAACAACTACAAAAATATCTTTGTCCCTTTGTTTTTTCGCTCACTTTCCCATATCCTTTTCTCTCATTCTCACCCTCCCAGATATGTTTCTCTGTCCATTGCGTGTATGTGTGTTTATCTTGCAGCCGTTTCTGGTGGTAGGCGACTAGCTTTTAGATTGAGAACAAGAAAAGCTCAAAATCCGAAGAGAATGCTGTTTAACAAAAAAATAGGATTTTGACTAAAGCTATAATTTAGAAGAAAACGAGTTACTAATAATCGCAAGAATGTATAAAAGAAAGTAAGTTGGATAGCCAAAATATAATTGAATAAAACAAGTTAACCAAAATGTATTCAGATGGTCTCTCTTATCCCTACAACTGTTCAATCCTTTTCCTTTAATAGCTATTTTGGGATGTATGTGTCTTGTTTTTCTCATAATAAGGTTATTATGGGCAATAAATGATATTGAATGCTACGTTACATAATCATTATATTTAAGACAGATTCTCTAACGTTTTTCAGCATTTAATGCTTATTAAATACTGTATTTGGACCTTCGTGGGCTGCCAGATTCGTCCCCTTGATTCTTCTCGATTATTGAACTTAAATGTCTTGAATAGGTACAGGCGCTGAATCCTTTGAATAATCTCCTGTGCCTCTTCCTTTGCTTTTGCTCGCATCTGTTACGACTCGTGCCTCTTGGCTAATCAGAACACTTTTACAATTTGACCAGCCTACGTGTCATGACACGTTATCTCCATATTTTTTTAATATGTAAACTCAATTTTTCCCAATACAGATAGTCCCCCCCCCCCCACTTGCCATTTATTCTTCAATTGAATATTTGGGAAGTGAATTTCATTAGAACGGGAATTTTTATTACCATTAATGTTGTAACAGAATTGACGCTTCAATTGTCACTTCTATTCAATGCGCTTCACATGTGTTTCCTTCCTATTGGTTCTGCAGTTTCGCAGCACTTTTCTAGGCTTTCTTTCCGGCTTATTTGTTCACGAAGTGTCAGTTATCATTATTATGGCCCTTCCATCATTGCACTTTTCCCTTTAACGGTTGATCACCAGTATAAATATAACTTCTCTCTTTGTCTTTATTTAATACAGTTTACTGAACACTTTATTTTTCAAATCTTTGTTTGTTTCTTCCTCATATCGTCTTATTTCATTATGTCTTCATCGAATCCTAACCCTAGAAGGGCTTCCATTGTTGATTCCTTCCCTAATGCTCCTAGTAGGGGCAGAAGGGGAGGTAGGCATCGTAGTTCAGTATCTGCACGAGTCTCTTCTGCTTTATCTCCTGGTTCTGGTCCTTCTTCTAGAACCAGAGGTTCCCTTTCTCAAAAATCTTCTTCGAGGGGTAAAGAACCTTCCGAACCGTTACGTGAGCCTTTAGTAGAATAGATAGTCCCTACGGAGTTGTCTTTTTATCATGACAGGGAATCTATTAGGAATCAGGTTCTTACTTTAGATCGTGCTGATGCTTTCCCCACTCAAATTATAGAAATTTTAGCTCTTGTAGTTCGTAAGGATTGCCATTGGAGTGATGATTTTCCCATTATTATTTCTAACCGAAATCAGAGAATCACTTCCTACTTTATGGGGTTTTCTTTTGTTTATACATACCCTTTCACATTAGGGTTCAAACCAGCTATTGACCCAGTCATTCTTGATTTTTGTCGCTTTTTTGATATTTGTTAGGTCAAATGACCCAATCATATGGAGGGATGTTGCCTGTTTAAGGCATTTAACCAATTTAGCTGGTGTTCCCTTTACCTTCCCTCACTTAATTCATCTGTATACCCCTAGGCTTTTTCGCAATGGTGCTTTTACTTTAGTAACCAGGAGTAAGAAGGTTTTGGTAAGTCCTGAGGATGACAAGGACCATAGCTGGTATGCCCGGTTTGTTGCTGCCCCCACTGCTAGTTTAGTGGGTGAGGATAATGTTCCCTTCCCTGAGAAGTGGAACTTTGCACGTAAGTCTTTTATCCTGTTCGTACCTTTTTACTTTAAGTTTATCAACTTTTCTGATTTGTTTTGTTTTTTTAGCAACTATGGGATTTGTGGGAGATGTTCCCAATTTTCGTGGTTGGATAGACAGGTTACTGAAAACCGCACCAATGGATGGGAGGTCTTGGAAGACACTTTCTAACCGTTTTGGTTGGAAAGTTAAGACTCATGGTAAGGCTTCTTATTTTATTTCAACTTCCATGCACATATTTCTCTTTAAGGCTCTAATTTCAATTCATCTTTTTATCAGGATTTTCTATTCGAGGAGTTACTACCGAGGCTGTTGCGGCTTTTCGTGCCTCTTCGGGAACCCGTATCTCTTTGGAAAGGGTTCAAGCAATAATTTTGTGTTCTACGAAGAGAAAAGCCGTTGAAGAATAAAGTTTCGAAAAGGATGAGGATGATGGGTCCTCTTTAGTGAGACGGCCTCGAGCACGAAGACACATTGTTTCTGATGATGAGGCTGAGGCATCCCTTGCCAGTCTATTTCTCTCACCGAGCCTACTGAAGCCCCGTTGGTAATTCCTGACGATGATATTGACCTTGGTGATACTCGTGAGTCCATTGAACAACTTTTTGTTAGTGGTTTTGATAGTGGTAATTTAGGGCCTGTTTTAGATGAAACACCCCTAGCCTCTTTTTCAACTCCCGTTCCTATGCTTCCTTCGTTGCCACCTTCAGCTGTTACTGTTCCTTCTTCAACTATTCCTACCTTGACTATTCTTACCTAAACTTTTCTTACTTCTTCCGCCAATCCTCCTTTGACAATTCCACCTCCAATCGTTCATCATACCGAGGTAGGTTCTTCAAGCAGAAGTGTCGCTATGAGAAGTGTTGTTATTGAAGTTCCTGCTGAGAGTAGCCTTTTGAGGAAATCAGTTTAGGCTGATGTATGGCTGGAGCCTTTGATTGGCTCGATTGAAAAAGCAAAGTTGGAGAGCCATAGTTCCCTGACCCTGATGAACAATATTGTTCATGCTACCTTGAAGGTTTTTACTCCTTTTCCTTTTTTTTTTAATTTTGTCTTTGGGATTCTAATTTCTCTTTCCATTTTTCCTTAGGCCAATATCATTGGTACAGAAATGATGAACATAATTCCCCTCTTGGAGAAGGCAGCACGCGATTCAGAGAAATTAGCACGTGACTCTCAGTTTTAGGCAATTAATTGGAAGGAACAATTTGAGAGTGCACAAATTGACATAGAAGATTTAGACGAGTGTAGGAATACCTTAGAGCAACAGGTGTGGGCTCTAACTTCAGATTTAGCGGTTATAAGAGCTTCCTCGAGCCAAGCAGAAAATGAAAAAGATAGTTTCGAGTCTACCTTTTCTGAACAACTATCCAAAGCTAGTGAAGAGAATAGAGAGTTGAAAGTTCTCTTGAATCAAAAAGAGACTTACTCCGGGGAGCTCGTGCAAAGCTTAACTCAAGCACAAGAAGACCTTCGAGTCTCTTTAGATAAGGTGCGTGCTTTAGAAAGCTCCCACGCCTCTCTTCAAGCTTCTTACAACTCTGTCCTGGCTGAAAATGAGGAGCTAAAGAATGAGATTGCTGATTGGGCAAGGGATTCTGAGATCCTTGAAGAGAAATCTGCTGTTGAGGCAAGTTGGGCGTTTCTGAACTAACACCGTGATACCCTGATTGAAGTTGGCCAAGAAAATTTCAACTTAGAGTCTGAATTGACTAAGATCAATGACACCATTGAGAAGACTCAACAAACTCAAGATTTTCCTTCTCCTGTGGCCGAAGCTCCCACGGGTGTTGAAGTTAATACTGGTATTCTAACTGTTCCAAGCCCTGTCGAGCCTATTGCTGAGAGTGAAGATCAACCCGCAACTGTTGATGCTCCTGCCCAAGCTGAGCCCGTTGCAGTTGATACACCTTCTTCAGTTCCTTCATCTTCTTAGTGAAAAATTTACACTGTCTTGAATTTCTTCTTTTTTGTAGGTACCACTTTGGAAAGTTATGTTAAAAACCCTTGGTTTCATTTGAGGGTTTATTTTGGAAAATTGTAATCAAACCCTTAGCTTCATTTGAAGGTTGGTTTTGGAAACGTAAGTCCCCAAGTCTTTTATGGGGCAATCTGTATAAACAATTTCGTAGTTTTATGACTAAATTCGTACTTAGTCTTAAGTATTTAAGAAGTTTTTTATGTTATTATCTTAAACTTCTTCTGTTTGTTTTATTCTTGCCTTTATTTTTAAGGACTTATAGAATAATTTGCATTTTTATTCTTTAGAAAATGCTTCTGCTAACTTCATGAATAATCAAATTAAACATGAATTTTATAAAAGAGGGCCCTTTTATATTCGACACTTAATGAAGAAGACGTCTCAACTTCATAATAGTGTTAATATACGATAAAAGAAATAGGAATACACATGTTTCTTTGAAATAACATTGACAAGTTTTTTATTCAAACTTTGTCTAGTTTTGAATAATGCTTTACATGTATTTGAATTACATCTATAACTTTTTCGTAACTGTTTTTTCTTGTAACAGATTTTTAGGAAAAAATAATAAACACGAGGTTATCCTTTATAACCCATTTCAGAACAATAAACGTAAGGTTTTTCTTTATAACTTGCTTTAGTACATAGCTTTTATCCTGACTACAGTAAGGTTTTCTTTAGCCTTGGCTCGTGACTTCATGTGACTTTTACTCTGCACTTGACTTTTTCAGGCTTGATTTTTCTTCAATCTTCTTTGCCTTCTTTATACATACTTGTGTATATTATGTAGTCCCCCAAGTGTTTGAGTATTGAAGTATGAAGCCTCGAGCACTTGATTGTTTCTCTCATTTGGTCCTTTTCCTGGAAAGAAAAAACATACGGGACTCGGAGGTGCGATTATAGATGAAGACTGCTTAACCCGTTTAAATTTCTATCAGAATAATTGTAACCCTAGGCTAGGAATTTTAGGTTATTCCGTGTGCCTTAGAGGTCTTGACTCATTTTTGCCTATCATCTAAAATCGTTAGTAAAATTTTAATAATTCAAAAAAAAAAATTAAATGCAAAATGGTGATACCTGACCGTGGGTAGTCCTTAGAAGTAATATCTCTTCAAATGAACAACATTCCAATGTGAAGGTAGTATTTTGCCATCTATTGTCTTCAATTCATATGCTCCCTTTCCTACAATATTACGAACTCTATAGGGTCCTTCCTAAGTTGGACTTGATTTATATGCGTTAGCTGCTTTTGTAGATTGAAAAACCTTTTTAAGCACGAAATCCCCAACTTTGAAGAATCTAAGGCGTGCTTTCCTGTTGTAATATCGTTCTATGACTTGTTTTTGTGCTGCCATTCTTATTAATGCAGCTTCTCTCCTCCTTTCAAGTAAATCTAGATTGACCCGCATCTTCTCGTCATTAGATTCTTGTGTTGCTTATGTGAACCGTGTGCTTGGTTCTCCTAACTTAACTGGAATTAAAGCCTCAGCTCCGTAAACCAATGAAAATGGTGTTTCTCCTGTGCTCGATTTTGTTGTTGTGCGATATGCCCATAGAACACCAGGTAGCACCTTTGGCCAATTTCCTTTTGATTCTTCCAAATGCTTCTTTAAATATTGATAATGACCTTGTTTTTTGACTCTGCTTGCCCATTACCTACCGGATGATATGGTGTGGACGTAATCCTTTTAATTTGCCAACTTTGAAATTTTTTTATGATTTGAGCTCCTATAAATTGAGGGCCATTATCGCATACGATCTTCTTCGGTATACCGAATCAGCATATGATGTTTTTCCAAATAAAATCTTTGACTTCCTTTTTTTGTACCTGTTTGAAGGCTCCTGCCTCTACCCATTTAGTAAAATAATCAGTAAGTACGAGCAAAAATTTTACCTGTCCTTTTGCTTGTGGTAATGGACCCACGATATCCATTCCCCATTTCATGAATGGCCATGGTGCGATGAACAGATGTAATAACTCTGCGGGTCTATGCATATTGTTACCGTACCTTTGACATTTATCACATTTGGCCACGAAACCTTTTGCTTCTTCTTCCATTCTAGGCCAGTAATAACGTGCTCTAATTAAGGTTCTTACCAATGACCTTCCCCCAGCGTGATTCCCACAATGCCCCTCATGTATTTCTCTCATTACGTACTCCGTTTGAGAAGGTTCGAGACATCTAGCTAAGGGACCACCAAACATTTTACGATATAAGTTGCCCTGGTTTAAGCAGTACCGAGCTGCCTTTTTTCGAAGCGCATGGGCTTTTCTCTTGTCATTAGGGACGGTACCAAACTGCAAAAAAGCAACAATCTCATTCCTCCAATCCCAAGTTAAATTATTAAAATTTACCTCATTCTTATCAGGTTCGAGAACTGAGTGAAATAAATGTGTAACTGAGGCGTTTGCATCACTTGCCACATCAGCTACAGATGCGAGGTTAGCTAGGGCGTTTGCTACAACATTTTCATCCCTTGGTATTTGTATAACTTTCTAGGTTTGAAATTGTTTTATCAATTCCAGTACCTTTTCTAAGTACTGTTGCATCCTTGCTTCCCTAGCTGTATAAGTCCCCAGCATCTGATTGACCACGAGTTGTGAATCACTCTTGATTATAATCTGATTTATACCAAGTTATCGTGCCAATTCTAGACCTGTAATCACAACCTCATACTCCGCTTCATTGTTAGTTGTGGAATGATATTTAATAGCTTGTCTAATGGTTTCACCTGTATGTGGTACCAAGACAACCCCAAAAACCTGCACCTTTTACGTTAGATGAGCCATTATTGAATAGTCCAAATTCCTGGGTTAGCACCATTTAAAACTTGCAGTTCTTTTTTTGCTTCTAATTGCATCCCCTAGCTAAAATCAGCCACGAAATCAGCTAATACCTGTGATTTTATAACAGTTCTAGGTTGGTATGTGATTTCATATTCACTTAACTCTATAGCCCATTTGTCCGACCTGCCTGATAACTCATGCTTATGCAATATATTACGCAAAGGGTAAGCAGTTACTACAGCAATAGGATGGACACTGAAAGTAAGGTCTTAACTTTCTAGATTCCATGATTAATGCAAGTGCAAGTTTTTCTAATTGAGGATACCGCGTCTCCGCATCTAACAAAGATTTAGTAACATAATAGATGGGGGATTGTTTACCTTCTTCTTCTCGAACCAAAACAGCACTTACCGCTACTTCTGAAACAGCAAGGTAAATGAGTAGTCTTTCCCCATCCTTTGGTTTCACTAGCAAAGGTGGATTTGATAAGTATGCTTTCAAATTCTTGAGTGCCTGTTGGCACTCTTCGTTCCATTCAAAATGATCCGGCTTTTTAAGAGCTGAGAAGAATTTAAAATACTTCTTTGATGATTTAGAAATGAATCTTCCCAAGGTTGCAATTCTACCTGTTAATCTTTGAACTTTTTTCTTATTCGAAAGCATATCAGGGATTTCTTCAATGGATTTAATTTGTGCAGGATTCACTTCAATACCACGGTTAGAAACAAGAAAACCTAAGAATTTACCTGATGTGACACCAAATGCGCATTTTTCAGGATTTAACTTCATATTAAATTTTCGCAAGATTTTAAATGTTTCAGTCAGATGCGATATATGATCTCCAGAATGCTGAGTTTTAACAATCATATCATCTATATAGACCTCCATGGTTTTTCCCAAATGCTCTTGGAACATTTTAGTTACCGGTCTCTGATATGTTACACCTGCATTTTTTAGACCAAAGGGCATTAATTTTATAACAGTAAGTTCCCCTGTCTGTTATAAATGAAGTTTTTTCTTCATCTGCTGGATCCATCTTTGATTTGATTGTAACCTGAATATGCATCTAAAAAACTTAACAATTCATGCCCTGCAGTAGCATCAATTAATTGATCTATATGAGGTAATGAAAAAGAATCTTTAGGACAAGCTTTGTTAAGATCTGTTTAATCTACACAAACTCGCCACTTACCGTTCTTCTTTGGAACTACAACAGTGTTAGCTAACTAGTTAGGATACTTTACCTCACGAATGGAACCAATTTTTAACAATTTTTGCACCTCATCCTGAATCACCTCATTTTTTAAAGTGCCCTGCTTTCTTTTCTTTTGTTTGACAGGTTGATGCGATGGGTCCTCATTTAACTTGTGAGTCATTACATCCGGTGGTATACCTGTCATATCAAAATGGGACCAAACAAAATAATCTGCGTTAACTTTTAAAAATTCAATCAACTTATGTTTCATATCCGGGCTGAGATTGGCTCCTATATACACTTTTCTCTTCGGCTAGTGTATAAACGAAACCACAGCCTCCAGCTCTTCTATCATCGTTTTGATGTTTTCATTTTCTTCTAGTTCTTGAATGTAGTTGGGCCTTGAATCTATATCTGTTTGCCCTTGTTCAGTTGAGGTTGACGCTATGTTATCCTCAACTAAATTCTGTAATTGCTATTTTTCTTCACCCTTAACACTTGAATCTGCCACGGAATTGATTCTTCTGGATATTTGTTGATCTCCACGAATTTGACATATTCCCCATGGCAATGGAAATTTAATAACTTGATTCAAAGTTGAAGGAACAACATCCATTTCATGGATCCCAAGAATTATGTTATAATCCATCTCCATATCTACCACCTGGAACTTTGTATCTTTGACGACTCCTTCAGCGAACGTGATGAGTGTTAACTCTCCTTTCGTGACAACACTAGAATTATAAAATCCAGGTAAAGTATGTGCCTCTGGTATCACTTTATTTCCAGCTTTCATCTCACGTAATACTCTTACCAAAATAATGTTCACGGAACTATCTGGATCAATCAAAACTCATTTCACGTTAGTGTCATGTAAAAGTAAAGATATTACCAGTGCGTCGTTATGTGGAGTTAATAGACCCTCGGCATTTGTATCATTGAATGCAATATTTTCATCCTGCAAGACATGGCGCAGCCGCTTCCTGTGGGTAATTGTTGCTTTGGAAATCTTTTTAGCTGCAGTATATGATACGCCATTGATATCTTCACCCCTACTTATAATGTTGATAGTTCTTTTGGGAGAAGGTGGTTTTGGAGGCTCCTGCCTGTTCTTCATGTATGCCTGTTTACCTTTCTTGTTGAATAACTCCGTGAGATACCCTTGTTTTAATAAATGATCAACTTCACCCTACAAAAACTTGCAATTTGCTATTTTATGCCCGTGATCGTTATGAAATTCGCACCAATAATCAGGGTTTCGTCTATTTGAATTTGATCTCATCTCCTTTGGCCACCGTACCTTATCTCCCATGATTCTCAAAACAACCACCAGTTCAGAAGTGCTTACGTTGAAATTATAACTACCAAACCTTGCCTTTAGACTTCTATCATCGTCTCGTGGCTCACGTGTGTTTCGATCATTCCCAAATCTTGATGATGAGCCAGACTCTCTATTCCTTGATCTGTGATCATACCTCTAATTATCATGTTTTAATCGTGAGTCTCTTCCCGTAGGTCCCATATATGGTTCGTACCTGTTTTTACCAGATCTTTTTTCATTTTCAGCCTGCCTTGAGATTACCTTTTCGTTTTTTGATGTCGTGAAATAATATCTTCTTCAATCCTTAGTTTTGTACTATAACGGTTGTAAACGTCATTCCACGTTGTAACTGGGAATTCACGAAGGCTTTCCTTGAGTCACCTCGTAACCTCTGAGCTTTTTTCATTCAAATTGCTCGTGAAAGCTATAGCTGCCTAGTTATCTGGTACTCGTAGTAGTGTCATTCTTTCACGCTGGAATCTGTCCACAAACTCCCTAAGAAATTCTTAGTCCCCTTGTTTGATCTTGAAAATATCTTCCATTCTTTTTTCGACTTTTTGGGCTCCCGAGTGTGCTTTAATGAAAGAATCTGCAAGCTCAGCAAAATAATTTATAGAATTTTTGGGTAAAAGAGAATACCATGTTAGTGCACCCTTAGTGAGTGTTTTGCCAAATTTTTGACTAATACGGATTCAATCTCCTGCTTAGTCAAATTGTTGCCTTTTACGCCTGTTGTGAATGCAGTCACGTGGTCTCGTGGGCCTGTTGTTCCATTGTATTTTGGTATATCAGGCATTTTGAATTTATTTGGGATTGGAAGGGGAGCAACACTTGGCTTCCAAGGATGTTGAGAATATTTATCCATATCAACCTCTTTGATCACGGGTGGCACCCCAGGTATTTGCTCTATACGGTCACTTTGCTCCTTGAGCTATTTCTGCAAGGTTAGTACTAAATTTTGTAAATTAGAATTAACTAAATTACCTGGTTCTCCCTCTTGTGATTCGTTGGGGGCTCCACCACTACCTGAATTAACGAGCCCAGAACGAGGGTGTGACGACCCGACCGGTCCTCTTAAGAATTTACATCCCGATCACCTATTAACTACTTTCCCCAAGTCTATTTATAGTAATTTGAATTGCTGGGATGTTCGGTTTTGAGTTTCGGAGAGTTTTGGGATACTTAGTCTCTGAATGAGATCTTAAGTGTTGGGAAGTTATCTATAGTCGGAACAGTGTGAAGACAACCTCATAATGGAAATCCAATGGTTCCGTTAGCTCCGTTAGGTAATTTCGGGGTTGGGACCGTGTTCGGAATGTGTTTTGGAGGTCCGTAGCTGATTTAGGCTTGAAATGCAGAAGTTTGAATTTTTGAAGTTTTCAGTCCGGTAGTGAGATTTTGATCCAAGGGTCGGAATGGAATTTCGGAAGTTGTAGTAGCTCTGTCATGTCATTTGGGATGTGTGTGCAAAATTTTAGGTCATTCGGACGTGTCTTGGTTAGGTCTTTGAGCGAAAGCGTATTTTGAGAAAAATTGGAGTTCTTAGGCTTAAATCTTTGATTAATTCGGGTTTTCGATGTTGTTTAAGGTGTTTTAAGGATTGGTACAAGTTTGAATAGGATATTAGTTATTTTTGGTACTTTTGGTTGAGGTCCCGGGGGCCTCGGGATAATTTCGGATGGTTTACGGAAGGATTTTGGAAGTTGGAAGGTATCAGATTTTTGCTGCTTCTGGTATTTTCGCATCTGCAGCTTGGGAACCGCAGATGTGGCGTGGAGCACCGCAGAAGAGAAAGTGGGATTTTTCCTTAGGAACCGCAAATGCGGTGCAATTTCCGCAGAAGCGGAACTGCTCCTACGGTTAGGGGTCCACATATGCAAAAACTGGTACGTTAGTGAAAGTCACAGATGCGACAAATGGTCCGCAGAAGCGGGACCGCAGATGTGGTCCCTTGACCGCAGATGCGGAACTTGGCCTTTAAATGAAAGTCGTAGGTGCGACTACTTGTACGCAGATGCGGGACCACAGATGCGGTCGCACAACCGCAAATGTGGTCGCAGGACCTCAAATGCGGAAATAGCTGGAGTGAAATCTGAAACTCGAGGGTTTAGTTTCAAAAGTTGGAAAATCAAATTGAAGCTCAGGAAAGGGCGATTTTGAGAGTGTTTTGAAGAGGAGATCATTGGGTAACGTTTCTTTAATCCTTTCTAGTTATATTCCATCAATCTTTAGTTAATTTCATCATTTAATTTCAAAATTTTTGTAGAAATTAGGGAAAAAGTTCTTAGACCTTTAATTGAGGATTTGAGGGGCCATTTGGACTCCAATTTTAGTGTTCTTGTTATGTAAGACTCGTGAGAGTACGAGAGTACTGAAAATGTAATTATTATCCGATTCCGAGACGTTGGCCTGAGGAGCATTTTGGTCATTTTACCTAAATTTGCGTCTTAGCTTTAAAGTAAATAGTAGAATCAGTTGCTTGAGATGTTATTTACGATATGTAATTGAATTGAATAGATTTGGGCTATTTGGAGTTGGATACTCGTGGGAAACATGTGGTTTCGAGTTGATTTGGAGACGGTTTGAGGTAAATGGCTTGTCTAACCTTGTGTGGGAGACCTTTCCCCTTAGGATATGATATTTGGTAACGGAATGCCTTGTAAGTGAGGTGACGACCGCGTATTTGAGCTAATTGTTGAAAAATCTGATTTTACTTAAAATATTTAGACTGAGTTTCTTTCTTATTTGCTATATTTTATTTGCAAATTATAGAATGTGTTAGCCAGAAAAGCATGCTTAGTTGTTCTAAATTACCTATTTGCTCAACTTGCTTGGTTTGCATTACATGAAGCATGTTAGGCTAGAACTACCTGTTTCCTTGTATTTTTTAGCTTCATTTCTGAATATCTTCGTGTTGTGACTGCGTATTTACATTGGGACTAGGATGTGGGATTCCGGTAGCTCCCCCCTTGTTTGTTTACTTTGGGACTACGGGTTAGATTCCCTGTAACGACCCGACCGGTCGTTTCGAGCCCTAGCGCGTCGTTCAGTAGTTTGAGGCCATGAGCAGCTTCATTTCAGGTATTGTGACTTATTCGCATGGTCGGAATTTAAATTCAGGAAGATCGGAGTTAAATTTAAATGAAAATTCTCATTTAAGCATCTTAAAGTTGAAAGAATGAACTTGGATTGGATCTTTGAGTAAACGGCCTCGGAATCAGGATCTGAAGGTTCCAGCAAGTTCGTATGATGATATCGGACTTGGGCGTATGCCCGGATTGGGTTTTGGATAAACCGGGAGCGTTTTGGCGCCTATTGTGGAAGTTAGCATTTTAGAAGGAATTTCTTAAGTTTGGCTTGAAGTGCATTTCAGTGTTATCGATGTCTGTTTGGGATTCCAAGTATGGGAATAGCTTCGTATGGTGATTCTGGAGTTGGGAGCACGATCGGAAGTGAATTCGGAGGTCCGTAGGTCATTTTGAATCCATTTGGCCAAAGATAGAAATTTGAAGGTTTTGGGAAGTTGACCGGAGGTTGACTTTTTGATATCGGGGTCAGAATCCAATTCCGGAAGTTGGAGTGGGTCGGCAATGTCAAATATGACTTGTGTGCAAAATTTGAGGTCAATCGGACATGATTTGATAGGTTTAAACATCGGAAGTAGAAGCTGGAAAGTTCAATGTTCATAAAGCTTGGATTGGAGGTCGATTGATGATTTTAGTGTTGTTTAATGTGATTTGAGGCCTCGAGCAAGTCTGTAATGTGTTTTGGGATTGGTTGGTGTGATTGGTTGGGGTCCCGGGGGCCTCGAGTGGATTCTGGGTGGCTAACGGATCAAATTTGGAAGTTGAAGAATAGCTGAAGGGATCTGGTTTCTGTTATTTCCGCTTCTGCGGAAATGGGACCGTAGAAGCGGCTCCGCAGAAGCGAGGATGAAGCTGCAGAAGCGGTTGAGCGTGAGGGAAGCCAGGACCACAAAAGCGGCCCTTGATCCGTACCGCAGAAGCGGAGAGGGAGACGTAGAAACGGAATTGAACAAGGGCGTGTGGACCGCAGATGCGGTCAAGGTTCCACAGAAGCGAGACCGCATCTGCGGAAGGCTGAACGCAGAAGCGAAATGGGGAGGTCTAGTGGAAGCCGTAGAAGTGGCTATTGATCCGCAAAAGCGGGACCGCGGAAGCGGGATTTTCTCCGCAGAAGCGGAAGTAGCCTGGAGGCAGAGGGTTGTTTTAAAAGTCGGAATTTGGCCATTTCTCTCACATTTTTCGTGGCTTGGGCGATTCTTGGAGGATTCAAGAGAGGAGTTCATTCATCAATGATAAGGTAAGCTAATCCTACCTATTATGAGTTAAATACATTGATTATATATGGATTTTAGCATGTAAATGGGTAGAAGATTGAGGGTTAGAGGAAGACCTAGAAAATTAGTGTTCTTGGAATTTGACCACGATTTTGAGTATGGAATTAAGAGAAAGTTATGTATTTGAGTTTGTGAGTTCATGGGTAAACTTTATCTTCGAGAAATTTCGGAATCCGGGCACGTGGGTCCGAGGGCATTTTTGTCAACTTTTCGTTCGGGGTTAAGAATTGTTATAAATTGGGTAGTAAAGTATAATTGAGCATCTATTAATGGATTTATATGATCGTTGGCTAGTTTTGGAGCATTGTGCGTTGGTACAAGTCTTCAGAAGAATGTAGAAATGCCGGTTATGAGTCTTCGGAGCAAGGTGAGTCTCCTTTCTAATCTTGTGAGGGGGAATTTACCCCATAGGTGAGTTAAACTAGTTAAGTGCTCCTATTTGTGGGGGGGCTACGTACCCACGAGGTGACGAGAGTCCGTGCGTAGCTACTATTATGCTATTGTCCGGGTAGTCTAGGACCCAAAAGCATGTTATATTTGAATTAATTGTGAACCCATTAATGCTTTGAATTGCTTAGATCACATTAGATTAATAAATGGATTTCTAAAAAGACTTAAGCTTCATTTTCTCAAATTATTAAAGAGAATTGGCCTTTCTTGGATAATAGCTCCATGTTGACTTATTGACTGATTGTCTGTCTGTGTGTGTTTATTTTGGAACGGGCCGAACACCTCGCCAGATTAATAGATGCATCTATAGGCACGCCGTCGACCCTCGGCAAGTGCACATTTATTTATGTTGGATCGGGCCGTCGCCTCAGTGTGATTTGCGCATGCTTGTGTTACTGCCTGAACTTAATTAAGTTATTATTGCCCTTTTGTGGCTGAAAAATATTTGGATTATATTTAAAGAGAAATTTTGGAAATTTTCCTATGAAAGAATTACGTGTTTACTTGTTTCCTCTATTTGGATTAGAATCATGATTATAAAATAAATCCATTGTTTAATATATACATATTAAGGATGAATCATTATTGGACCATTAGAGAGCGTCAAAGTTGACCATCTCGTCTCTACCCTTTCGGGATTAGGCGGGATACTCACTAAGTACACGTTGATTACGTACTCATACTACACTTCTGTGTATTTTTATTGCACAGGTATATATTTACCTCTAGCAGCCTACTGGGCGTAGCAGCATGGATGACTCTGGGACTAGGTGAGCTGCATTGTTCGAGACGACCCGCAGTTAGTGTAGTTCCCTCCAGTATTTTCTTATTATTATTTCCTTGTCCACTATATCTCGGACATATATTGTATTTTATTTTTCCATATCGATAGTTGGTCATGCACTTGTGACACCGAGATTCTGGGATGGTTTGTAGTATTGTATTAACTGTTCAACATTAAAATTTGATTTCAAACTATATCCTTTAAAATTTCTTAATAATGAAGGAAAAATCCTGGATTTCAAAAGTGTTAAAATGATATTTAATTAAGTATTTGAGTTGGCTGGCCTGACGGCGGTGTCTGGCGCCACCGCGACCCAAATGAGCAAGTCTAGTAGAATCTCGCGGATCGGTATGGAGACGTCTGTACTTATCTTTGGCAGGCTACAGGGCTATTAGGAGTACTTCCCTTCTTGATTTCCTTATCGTGCAGCTCAATTCCTTTGAGGCTTATGCCTTTGATTCCTTCCCACTCAATCTTACGTGAGGCGATCTCTTGTTAGAAATCGAGAATTTGAAGAATTGAAATGGCATTACAAATGTGGTACGGGATGGTTTTTCTCGGTATAGTTGATTGGACTATGGTAGTCGCATTATGGAGGGATATTCTATTGTTTCAGCTCAGTAACACAACTTCTAAGAGCCCTGAGGCTAGGCACAGGTTGCCATGATGCTTATGAGCGATTATTCCGCAGTGTTGTTGTAATGGTAGGGTGTTGCCCATGTGTCGGGCAGTGAATGAATTGAAGGGAGGTTTACTCAGCGTGTAATCAAGGGATTCAATATTTTATTCTCGGCAGGGAAAGTCAATCGAACTAAGGATGGTTAGGTGTGGGCTGGTGGAAGTAATGAGGCTTGGTATTTGCAAGTGTGGCTGAGCTTTCTTTTATGAGAGGGTGTCGTGGTCCTGATTGAACGTACTAAGTTTGTCGGTGTTATAATCTGCTATAATCTGCCTTTATGGCAGGATATTGTGAAATAATATTGGAGGTACAAATATCAGATATCGTATGATGCGGTGGTTCAAGATTGAATCAGAATTTCTAATGTTGACGACTCGATAAAGATGACCTTTGGAAAGGTTTAAAGTTAGCAGCAATGGTGGATTCAAGTGCCACGAAGATAGATTTTAATTAAGGCGACAATTGAGCAGCAAAGTATGAGGAAGGACATGTGGGAAGTGCCAGGCGGTGCTTAAAATTTCTAGAAGGCCAAGTATGAGGAGCAATGTCCAGTGACCGATTAAGGAGATGAGTTCCGCCAAAGTGGGAGAGTGGCAAGTGTGCATATGAGCTTGGTAGTAGGAAGACTACGCGCCCTAAAGAGAGTTTGGATCGAATTGGGGATTTTAATTATTGGTGATTGAAGTCTGCGGGTATGATTTGAAGTATGGGCTATTATGCGGCAAAATATTGATATGGCGGAAATGAGCTGCTTGAAATGGAGGAGGGTGCAGCATAAACCTGAATTTGGAAGGATGTTGCCGCACATTTAATTGATGTCCGCAAGGGGTGAATGGACTTGTGCAGCTGGAAGGTGAGCTCGGTCTCAGGATGGGCTATTGGTGTCATAGTGAATGTACCCCATGCTGAGGCATGAGAAGATGTCGGGAGGTGATTCCCCTAGGTGGATTATTCCCCATGAGCCGATTAGCGGTCGTGTGGTTGGCGAAGCTTCTGCAAGGAATTATATTGGTTGTTCAACAAAGAGATCGGTCGTGCGAATGTGGATGATGTCTCAGAATATGAAAGATGGGGATGTACATGAAGATTTCGAGAAATTTTGATAACTTATGGCGCGAGGTTATGTCAATAAGATGTAAAAAGGTCGGGCGAACTCAAGAATGTTGAAATGATAGCTTCAAGCTAAGTGGGAGATCCCACCGCTTATAATTGGGATGTATGATTAACTACTTGCATGATTTCTGGTTATTAGCATATTGATGGATTAATTCAGCTACGAGAAAAGACCATAAGTAGTAA